>WSTY01000028.1:0-57280 GCA_019633465.1 Tulasnella sp. 417
GGCTGCACTTCCAAGACCTCTTCCTTACGATTTTGACGCCCAGGGCCCAAAGAAGTCCAAAGCTCCGAAGTGTCCGGGGTGTCCGCAGGCCCCGCTCTCGTAAAGGTTCTCACAAAATACTTATGAGGAACCAAAAAGAAATCGGCGTCCGACTCTCCTGTTTTCGAACCGTGCATTTCGCTCATATGCGAAGCAGAGTCGGCCGTTCTATTTCCCTACTGCTACGGACCTTCCATAGATATCTCAAATGTTTGCCGATCACTTCTCCTTGTATTATGAAGGTACGTCCCTCCACGATCGAGAAATTCCGCGGACCGATTCTCACTTGCTCACCTCCCTGAAGTATGAAATACAACCGAGGAAGCTTTGGTAGTCCACGGACGTTCTCTTTGAGAATGTGGTACGGACCAAATTCTGGGGGCTCGTTGCTCAACGCTCCAAAGTCAGATATCCGCCTCTACCACCCAAGAGTACTCTTCCAAAAAGCAAGTTACTCCATCTCTGTGAGTTTGCCTGTTTAACTCCCCAATGAATCCCAGGCCTTTATCAACTGTGGTGGGCAACCCTGCTATCCAACGTGACACTCTAATACACGGTCCTATATTTCCTCGAGGGTAACAAGCTATGAGCAAGCGGCTGGTATTATATCGATTAGCGCAATACTAAGGACAATGAGGCAATATATAGCTGCAACCCGTGCTAAAATGACGTCGTGATGGTGATGCGTGCTAGTGACAGTGTGCCTTGGGTCTCCAGGTCGAGAAACGAATAGAGTCTCGCCCCAGTTGGTCCAATTCAATGACAGAACGAGTTAGAGACTAGGGCAAAGGGCCAACGATGGTAGGGGGTTGGGAGAGTAGGTGTATTTCCTGGGGTAAGAGCTTGAACACACTTGATAGCGGTTCAAAGTCGATGAAGCCCTCAGTTGAGCAACCAAGCATGTTTGGCCTGTTTCTTCCTCTTCTTGGCATCTTTCCAACGCTCCTATGAAACGTAAACCGATCAGCTTGCGCAACGTCTTTTCAAAAGGGCTCCCAGTGCCACGCACCAAATCAGCCTTGGTCGGTCGCTTCCTCTTGTCACCAGTGCCTGCAGCAGCTTCCTCAGCCTCCTTCGCCTTCCTGCTCGCCACATCTGTCTCCCATTGATCCACGTCGAAAAAGACCGAACTCATCCGCTTGGCCCGCTCAGCCTCTGAAAGGTACGACGGGTCGCGACTGTCTGACATTGCGGTAAACCGTCCGGTCCTAGCGTTGAATTTGGCAGTGAAAGTGTTTGGAGGCGCTCCTCCAGCTCGAGCGGCGTATAGAGCAGGGTCAAGGTGCGCGAGGGCGGGGTCGATGCCGTTGAGGACGGCTTCGTCTGGCATGAGGGTGGACGACTGTGCGGCACGATATGAAGCAGGTGCGGGGTCTCCCTTGCCCGATGACGATGGTGGGTCCTGCGTTGCAGATTGACCTTCGCTTGGTGGTTGGAGTGGGTTCGTCCACGTCGTTTGCTTCGTCCGCGTGTTATAGAAGTAATACGCATTGTGAGTCGGGGCCCAGACAGCTTGCCATCCGGTTTGTGTTTGGGCCGCCGCAGCAGGTGTCCCCCCATCTGCAGATGGTCCAGCTACAGGTTCAGACGACTCCTCTTCGCCCGACTCCTTGTCGTCATCTCCATCGTCGTCCTTCTTGGTGCTCGTCTGCTGCTGGCCCTCTTCGCCTTCTGAACCAGAGTCATCCTCAACCGTCACTTTTGGTCTTGATTTCTTTACATCTGCTGGTGCTTGGGGAGAAGGCGTAGCAGCGTCCTCAGCCATCCGGTTGAGAGTGAAGCGATGTGTGGTGGTCGAAATGAGAACGCCTTTCGGTTCGCACGACAAAGTGGCTGGCGTTCAATTCTTCCACCACCGTCACCGGGACCATAACCAAAATGTCGTTTCTCCTAGGCCCAATAACTGGAGGTTTGGTAGCTGGCGCGGTAAGTTGCAGAATTTTCTAAACTATGTTGTTATTCTGATTGACATCGACTCTCTAGGTATACTACTCCTTCTCACAAACCTTTGAACACCGAACAAAAGTACTGCAGACCCGGTAAGTCTGCCAGATCTCGTATTTATAGGCACGCAATTGTTGAGCTTCTGGTTTTTCTTAATTTCAAATGTCTCAGATTGCATAATCTCAGCATCGAGTTGGAACACCCGACAACACCCGCTCCGCCTCCAGCATCGGCTCGGATCGTATATTCACCCTTCCGGGAGATGGTCAAGGAGAAGTGGAACGAGGAACTCGCAAATGCCGTCCACGCTGCCGGCAACTTTAGCATTCCATGGAGGGACTTGTGGGATCGGGCCAGCAAAGCACTGAACTCGAGCTGAATGCTCGTTTCTTTCCCGTTATCATTTAGTCTCGCTTAGAGATGTGCATTCTACTTCGTCGTTCCTTTGAGCCTGCATGCGCACTATAATGGTCCATGTCGACCGCGTCACTACAAATTCACATTGATTACATGGGTATACAAGGCACAAACAACAAGAGATGCACGTTCGGTATTGAGTACAAACCATCACGCGTCGCGGATGGCAACTTTGACGAATAGAGTTGAGAATAGGTATTGTGACATTTGCTGATCGTGCAGTGGGAGATGTCGGTATCCTAGTAATTTGGGAGCAAAAACTGTCAGCTTTGATCAGGGCGCTTGAACTAGACAACGTACCGAGTTGCAGACTGGCAAGGCTAGTAACATAAACTCCAATGGCGTTGTCGGAATCTTCACTCTTATCCCGCACCTCGAACCGCACGAAAACGAGGTCCTTCATCCCACCAACCAAGTCGAATGGAATAGATAGTTCCTGTTCCCAAACGGGATTAAACCCGTTATCCATGACCACTTTTGTTTTCTGGGAGGCCGCTCGTGCGGAGGACACATCAGAAGGTCCCCCGACCCTAGACGCGTTTGTAGCAGGCGAGTAGGACACGGCGCCCCCTTGGTTGTCTGGGAGGAATGGTTCCGTTGTCCAATCTGGAATGTGAACCGAGACTTCGACCAATGGGTCAAGGATGGAGCGGCCCATCTTCTCTCTGCCCCCGCTATCCTTTGGCCGGGGGAGCTGCTGGGCTGATACGACCTACAGGCAACAAGGGGATGGTCAGCAGTTGGAAGGAGCTACCACACCAGGAGGTACGCACAGTTACGTCGAGGAAATGCTTCGTTCGGGTGCCCAAAGACTGCTTATCCTTGATTCTCAGCGGTTCGGGTTTGAGAATCATACCACAACCCCCGTTTCGCTGGAACATGGCATAATTGATCATGTAACCCAGATCTACAAGGTAGTCGATCAGCTGCGCCGAGGACACACCGCAGTGAGCAGCGACGTACCACAGGTCTGCCAATTGATCGCGACAAGGTGAGCACCAGCGGCCCAATAACGATGAGGTTCGTAGTTCGAGCTCTTCAGTCTCGTCCCAGCCGGGTAAATCCGAACCACATGCGTTCGATTGTGTTTGATCAAGTCGGTCATATTGAGTTTCATGATCTTGTTTGCTGTCCGCTCTGACAAAGAGAAGAGGTGCACTGGGTCGTAAGTTTCTTTCTTATTGATGCCGCGGCATTTCACTCCGACGGTATAAATTAGAAGTGCGGCCAAGTGAGTCGAAATTCTTGCTTTGCCAGGGTCGGCTGAGGTTGCTCGGGTCTTGCGACGGATCGACAGATTTTTCACTTTGGACATGAAGCCTCGGGCCTTCGTAAGAGCTAATATAGAACATTATAAGACGACTGCTGGGTTCGCTCGAATCAGGAAGGACCTACGCTTCTCGCGCCCGCCTTCGTTTTCCGAAGCGGATGTTGTAGAGGTCTCGGTCGTCGATGATTCCGCATCAACTGTAACAGGTTTTGCCTCCATTGGGACACCGTCAGCAACAAAAAGCTTCTTCGCCTGGCGTATACGGCCAGTCAGCGCCCAGCCTACACGGCGGGAGGATTAAAGAAAGTTTCAGTACCTTGAGCAATATCCTTCCCTTCAACTCCTCTGGGCTCGGCAGGTCAACAACCCCTTTTTCTGCTTCGTGCTCCCGACCTGGAAGCGGTCCAGTGACGAGCATGTCTCCAAATTCCTCTCGCATAATTTGCGCTACCATGTCTTGCTGCTCGACTTTGCAGTGGATTTCGGCAGAGAGGATGAGAGGGTACGGAGAGGCGACAAACGCATACTTCGCGATTGCCTTCGCGATTTCCCGGACCGAAACCTTACTGGTCAAGGTCTTGCCGTGATATACACAAGGCTCTTTATCTCCATCCCAGATGTCCACTAAACCCGAGAAACGTGTTATGAGTTTGTACAACACCAAACCAAGTTTGACAGCTGGCGCTGGTACTCACATTCAACACTGCGGCAGCCTTGCAACAAAGCCCGGATATACCCCTCGGCTGTGCTATCGCCCATAAGCTGGTTCCCTACGAGGTATGTATTGTGCGATGAAGAGATATAGTATTCGCAGATTGGTCGAGTCATGTCTTGCCAAATCTTCCCTTGCTTCTCCGTGAACGGCACGTTAGCCGCGGACAGAAGGAATGACGTGAAACCGGCTAGGCTCAGGACAGCAGGCTTCATCGGCTCCGCAGGGGGCGATGTTACTGCAGCGGCTGGGCTCGAGATGGTCAATCCTTCTTTTTTCGGATCAAGGGCTCCACTTGCAGGAGCGGGTGCCGTAGTCGGGGCAGGAGGGGTGCTCTGTTCCGAGGTTGGAGTGCCTGCATATTTCTTGAATATTTTTTCAAGCTCCTCTCCTGATACGTCGGACTAAGGGGGTGAGTAAGCCAATAAGTATGACAATGCTCTTGTAGGCCATGGGAATCTTCAGTACCATCTGCGTCTTCCGCATGAAGTTTTCGAATGCAATGTACTCCATCGCACCGGACGGAGCATACTGTTGGAAAAGCCTTTGAATATCTGGACGAGCTTTGAGAGCTTTGACGAACTTCTGGAAATCAGCAAAGTTCAACAAGCCGTCTTTGTCAGAGTCGGCTTCCTAGAAAAGTAAGGATCAATAAGAATGATCTTCGAGAGCTTTTTAACCTAACGCACATCGAACTGCCTCTTCAAGTCTGTCTTCGAAGGAAAGATGTTGAGGCGATGGCACATTTTCTGTACCTCATCAAAGTTGAGCTTCGAGTCCCCACTAGCATCGGCCGCCTTCCAATATTGTCTCTGCCAGATCAACTCCCTCCTCTCCGAATTCCCAAGCCCACTCATTAACTCCCGACGGAGTGCGTATAGAGTGCGGAGGGTGGAGACCCACATTCTGAATATGTGGATGGACGGAGCTACGACGTGCAGAGTCTTGAATTTACCATCGCAGGTGTAGACAATTGTTATCCATCGCGATTCCTCTTCTCCTGAGATTTTGAACTGCTCTCGATAGTTTCGGGCGTCGGCGGCGATACGCATTTCCTTAATGTTTTCGATATTAACTAGAAAAATCAAGGTTAGGCATATTCATTCGTGATAGGTGTCGAGCACGTACTTATCCCTCCCTTGCCTGAATTCCACAAGACCTGGCCTTGCTCTGCATCGAGGCGGAAGGTCCGCGTCGTGATACCCTTTTTGGCTGAGATCTTCTTCATCATCATTCCCTGTTGCAGGAGCGCTGGGACTTTAATTTCAGCAAGGAACTCGAGTTCCTCTTCTTCCCGTCCTTCTGGAAGCGGAAGGATGCCTTGAACTGAGGTTGCCGTCGTATCAAAGTCGTTGAAATCCATCGCGGCAGTTTCTTCAACAACAAGATTCGTTGAGCTAGGTCCGTATGGGCGAGTTACACGGATAGATGTCGGTGGGGCTGAACGTGGTGTGGGTAGTGAGGAATGATGAGTGGCGTGAGGGCGAAGAGGAGCGCCAAAGTTGAGGGCTGGCGGTGGTTGGGAGCGGGGTTTTGACTCGGAGTTTGCACGTTGAACGCGTTGGCTTTTGGACGATGACGGGGGGCTACCAAGGGCTCTGAGGGATCGAGTGAATGCTTTGAAAGTTACTCCAAGATCGCTTTGGGCAGTAGATGTTGATGGAGAGGTGGATGTTCTGTTGGGTCTGAGAGCGCGGTGTGCGGCACCTGATGGTTTGACGACGGACGTTGCTCGTCGAAGGGAGCCTCCAGATGATATCGATTGATTAGAGTTGGCCGAGAGCGGCAGCGCCGAGCCAACGCCTTCGGACGGTGATGTAGACAAAGCCGGCACGTGCTCTTGTTCGGCGGCAGGTTCGGCTTGGGGTGTGCTTGACCCCCGAGTAATTGGAATTTGAATTTGTTTACTGGCCATGATAAAGAGCAATTACTTGCAGAGACGGGCGGTTGAGTAGAGTAGGAGCAGGAGAGCGGTTGAGAGTAGCCCAGTTAAGTGTACAGAGGAGGAAGAAGGCGGTTGCGACGCGGGTAGCGGTTCGGTCGGGAGGGCGGGGACACGGCGACAAGGCCGGCAGCTGTGAGTACAGTCTTATATCTGTGAATGCAGATGTCAGGGGGATGCCGAGGGACGTGGAATTCTTCTGGGGGGTTGCTTAGAAGACTCACGACTTGGTCCTGGCGAAAAGCGCTGTGCCGCGGACGAGGAATGCGATGCCAGGGCAGCCACAAAGCCTCCTAATCTTGCCGCCTGCAGTTCTTCGAGGTGGTTACACCGCGCAACGGAGAGACAGAGACCGCTGCTGTTAGAGGAAGAGGATAGCTGAGGCCTGAGAGCGATGATCAAGAGGGGTGCAAACGCGCCAAGACATCATTGGATGCTAATCTTAACCGGGACCGACCACTGCACGAGAAAGGCCTGCGTCGCAACCCAACTTCGACGTACCCACGCCCGCTATTCCGATCCAGCCTAACTCCTCATATCTCCCAATGTCCTCATCAACATCACGCGTAGGCAGTGAAAACGTTGTCGGAAAACAGGTGTGTTCTATTCTGCTCGACTTTAGCCGCCCTCGGTTCACAAGCGACGGTTCCTTGTGCCAGTTCGATAGGTGTTTGGCCGACACGATCGTCAAAGTGTGAGCGCATCACTTGCAATACTCCTATCCGACGATAGCTGACTTGCCCAACTCCTCAGAGGCATCGGCTTCAGCGTCGGTGTTGTTGGTTCTGTCCTGCTTTTCAAACGTGCGTTCCGTCCCTTGGAAAGCCCTCAGCATGAGGCTGTACCGTGCTCACACGAATTTCACCAGGCCGTCAGTGGCCCATCATGTTATCTACCGGTAGGCTATAAGACTACGGTCGCGATAACTCTTTCCGTCTTAACACCTTTGTCTCCTTTTTCAGGTTTCGGTGCAGGTTTTGCCATCAACGACTGCGACAGGCAGTTCAATCCCGCCCGAGTGCCTGGTACAAGGATCGTTCAGTCCGACAAAATTCCACAACCGCAGTAATCCCCTCCTATCCTATTTTTGTTCTGGATTCTGTCGTTCACCCAATAGACCGCTCTCGGCATTGCTCAAAGGACGCGTGACTTCATCAATTAACAGTGTCGTCATGGCCTCCCTTCTGGACGAGTAACAAAGGTGTCTGCTAGCTTTTTGCTGGAAGCATCCGGAGGTGCAAGCTTCCTTTGCTCCTCTCCAAGAAACAATCTTTTGTAAAGGATATCTGTTGGTTCCGGAAAGCGTCAGAGGCCGTTGGCAAAGAGGTTTCCTAAATATGTTTCACGAACATGATGATACGACCGCTACAGGAGCAGCGAGAATAATTGTTTGCAACTGTCGCAAGTCTCGTGGAAGTGGTTTCTGTGCCATTCTCGCACTGTCAAATGTTGTCTGAACCCGGCGTCGGTAAATTTCGGGGAGCACCCATCGAACGAACAAATCCGGGCAAGCAACCACTCCTCTGGGCTCCGACTGCCGTTTTGATCTGACATCATCTAACCATCATCGCGACACATTTCCGTTCACGATGTACCACCGCGAGCTCAACTTTGAAGACGGTAACATCATCCTACGAGCTTTAGTTTCTCCCAAGGAACCATCCAAGGACCCGTTCCCTGTCTGCTTTCGGGTTCACAAGTCGATTTTACGCATGCAATCTGAGGGTTTTGACGGCATGATGGACATCCCACAACCCCCGGCACAGGATGGCATCGACGGCCAAATCCCAGTCGTTGATATGCCGGACGACGCTACGGAATGGATAGCCACGCTGAAATTGATCTATCATCCAGAGTGAGCCCTTCCCTATCAAAATTCTGCTCAAGCACTCACCGAAAAGGACATTTTACCAAATTGATCATCTAGAGAAATCCTAAAATCTTCCTCTGCTCAGACTGCTTTCGACGATCTCGCTTTGGCGCTACCCGTAATCCGCAAGTACCAAATGGACAAGCTTTTCCGGTCCTGCATCACTAGGATCCAGATGGACTGCCCTCAAACCCTCCAGCAATGGGACATGCGCAATGATACAGTTACACTGGTTAACAAGACAGACGATTTCCCTTGGGCTGAGCACGTGGTCGTTGAGCCTGCCGGAATCATCGCCCTTGCTCGAAAGGTGCCCGAGATCCACTCCCTCGTCCCAGTAGCATTCTACGACCTAGCGCATGCGGACCATACGGTTGACGATACCCTGGAGATTGACGATGACTATTTAAGCGTCTATCTGGAAAACGGAGGTATCATTGTCCGGCGATCGTTGTTGACAGCCAAGGACCTCTTGATCCTAGGGCGTGGGTTGCAGGCCGTGAGGTGCGAGATTTACGATACAGCACACAACCTCCAATCTCGCCTTAAACTATGCCAATATGGCATTCCGTACGACCTTGGCCACGCCGAATGTTCTCAGCCGATCCCTGGCGGCTTGGAGAAATTCCTATCCGACATTCTTATCCAGTCGATTGCGGCGCCACGCCTCGATCCGATTGCTTGGATGAAGGTCAAGGCCGATTCCGCGTACCCTGATGGTATGTGTCGCGCGTGCCTTGGCAAAGGAAAGAAGTTCTTGATGGGATACCGCGAGTATCTCTGGACGAGGCTGCCGGGGTTCTTCGCCTAGTGGCAGGATGCTCACAGCCACCCAAAGAAGCGACCGGACCGGAGGCAGAGGATCCATCTGCGTAACTTGGAGCATTGGAAACAAGAAATCTTTCGCTTTTATTAGTTCTTCATCTTTCGTCCTGTGTTGACATGTATGAAACGTGCTTGCAATCGAATGAATGTTTGGCTTGGCCCACTATCCCGTTTCTGGCAGCTGGTGGGAGTGATGGCATGACCGCATTGCATCAACCGAACTCTACCTTCCAATTTGGGGTCCGGCCGATTGTTCTTTGATCGCTTCCACCACTCGCGATGTCGTACAGCAACCAGTACAATTTCGAGGACGGCAACATCATCCTCAGAGTGACCACACCTCCCAAGGATGGCGGCGCAGAATCCAGAGTGGTCTTGTTTCGCGTCCACAAATCTATTCTTCGAATGCAGTCGGAGGTTTTCGACGGTATGATGGATATCCCTCAACCACCCGCTGACGTCGGATCCAACGACACCGATCTGCCTGTGGTAGACCTCCACGATAGCGTGTTCCAGGTAAAGGATATGCTACAGCTTATCTATCACCCAGAGTGAGCCCTGCGGGTAATCATTATTGACTGTTGCTCATGGGCGAAATGCTATTATGTACAGGGAGGTTGTCGGCATCTTCTCAGTGAAGGAAGCGTTCGGTCTTCTAGCATCGGCGATGCCCTTGCTGAAGAAGTACCAAATGGATCGTCTGCTCGATTCTTGCATGAACCGGATACGACAGGACTGCCCCCAAACCCTGCACGACTGGGACATTCGTACCGCCAAAGTCCACGGTATCTTGGCCCCCGACTCACGCTCCATGCTCGACAGGAAGATATGGGCCAATGACCTCGTCGTCGACCCGGTCGCAGTAATTCTCCTCGCTCGAGACTTCCCCGAGCTCGAATCGATGACCGCTGCTGCGTTTTATGATCTGTCGCGGTCTCAGCATACCTTCTTGGATGTTATGCACCCCGATCACGCATTGGATTTTGTCGATTCCGGGGGCATGAAAGTCGACTACGACCTATTGACAACAAGCGAGTGGAGGCGCCTATGGCACGGTACCAACGCAATGCGCGCTGAAATTTGGTGGACTTCACAAGACCCTAAGAGGCGCTTCGGTCAAGGTGCACCATGGACGAGCACGCGGATGCCTTCGGACCTTGAGCACTCTGGCTGCCCAGAATCCAATGGGCGCTCAATCGAAGTCATTTCGCACGTCCTCATCGACTCCATCGGAGGGAGCTACGCCGATCCTTTGGCGTTCTTGAAAGAAGTGGGCGAAGGGGGTGTTCCGGTCTCCGACCTTGCGTGTGAGAGTTGCAGCAATGCAGTCGCTGCATATCTTCTCCAGTATCGACACATCATTTGGGGTTTGCTCCCCAAATTCTTTACCACGTCAGATGAGGAGGATATGTAACTCAAATCATACCACTCTTGAAACGTTGTTCGAAATAACAGAATGGTCGATCTGGGGTTCTTTTAACATATCGTCCCGAAAAAGCATGTTTGAAATAGTAATTTGTAATTATTGTGATTGCTCTATGCGTTTAGGCTCAGATTTATCATAAAAGAGTGACCGCTTTAGCATTTACATTTTACATGGACGTCCTCCAATCGCTGAATCGTTCTCATGGATAAGACGATTAGCAGCCAGTCTATTTCCGAAGGAGCGTCCAACGAGGGCCGTAAATGTGTGGTGCCGGCGAGAGTGTAATCGCGAAGACTTTCGATGTGGACTCGTTCAAGGGCTCGTGGTACCGTACTATAGCCCCATCAACATCGTCGTCTCACATAACTCGCAGCGTTCCACGAACATTTCTAGATCAAACTGAGCAGCGATGCATAACGGTCGTTACGATACTTATCAAAAGTGCAAGATCACGACAGAAAAGAGGTGTCTACGTCCAAAAACTCAATATGAGTCGCATCCTCCCAAGTTACATGGGCCTGGAGCCCAGCGGCGGCTGCGGTGGTCCTCCACTTTCCAGCCTCACGTCATCCGTACTCTCGTCCGCCAGAGGCCGCTTGTCTCCGAAGTGCTGATTCGAATACCCTCCCTCTTGACTTCCGTACTGAGGAAGTTTGGCCGGATCGTAAGGTGGCACGAACTCCTCTCGCAGTGGCGGGCCAGGGGGAGGTGGATAGTTGTATCCAGCTTGAGGGTTATAGGTATGGAGTTGGAATGCTTGTGAGGGAGCGAGAACTGGTTGAGGTGAGAGTAGCTGGTGATAGTAGGAGAAGGCAATGGACACGAAGAACCAGCCAAGAACTGAGTGTATGAAAATAATAGGGCCTTCTTTAGCTATTGATGATCTACCCGGGCAGGATCGGAAAATCTCACTGGATGCAATGATCAGCCAAGCAATCGAGCTCCACACACTTCTTTCCCAGCTGTCGTTGCAGTCTGAATCGGTCCTACGTCGTTAGCATAGCAGCCTCCTTTAAGAAAGTGAAGAGCGCTCACAATTGGCAGCCTCGGCGGGGGAAAGGGTGTCGATACTGTGTCTTCCTCCCCAGAAGCCACTGTAGATCTCGACAGTGGCGCCTGTGGCGTCATTAGTGCAGTTGTCGATAAGCTTCTTCTTATGAGTGAAATAGACGGAGAATCGAACTGATTCCGCAGCTACGACGATGAGGGCTGCAAGGATAGAAAGGAATGTGTAGACGCGGACGAGTTTGATATTGGACTGGGAACAGTGAGAGTTTGATAGGAGTGAGTCTCAAGTAGCGCACACGAAGACGAGTGAAATAACGTACTTTCATGGCAGCCAGGAACCCAAATACCTCGATAAATCCGACCGCAAGGTATAGCGTTCCGAGGGCGATGTTTATGGGCTTGAGGTCGCCAGCTTCTAGGAGGTTCGAACCCAACATGCATGACGGCGTTCAGTGCAAAGTCGACGGGAATGACAATTCGTAGACCTACTGTTGATGTTGACGAGTGCAGAAATACCCCTGGAGATCACAAGCATGTTAGCGTTGACCGACGGCGCTCCTGGTCTCATTATGTGGCTGCTCACCATATCCAGCTCCAAAATACGGCGATCAAAGTGCAAGCCATAACAATGGGCCTAAGAGACCGTTTATATACTCTTGCGACGAAGGCATATGGAGGAGGAGCTCCTACGCCGACAGGGTGGTCAGTGTTTGGCATGTGGGAGGCTCCTCGGAATGTAGTACCTGTTGGTGGTGGTGGTCGCGAGCTCATTATAGTTGTTGAGGATTAAAGAGGTTGTTGATGGGAGACTAGGATGTGGTAGGATAGGTGCTTTTTTGTAGGAGAGAGGATGAAGACACTGCCAGCGTGCTTAGAGGAGAGCGCTGCGGTTAGCGATGATCGTCGCTTAAGAGGAGCGCCGGTTGGGTTGCCAACGTCACTCGAACAAACAGCTCAACCCCTTTCTTTGTTTCCCTTGTTGCACGGCGTTGTCATGCAACTATCCCTTTCCAGTTATAATTAGGATCAAATGTCTCAAATTATCTCAGTCATCCTTCAAATCATTTGCAAGCTCAACCCGAAGACTTTACCGCACTGGAGCACAGTGACGATGAGTACTTGTTCTCGAGAGCAAACTCAGCTAGCTTCCGCATCGAAAACTTTGTTGACTGTCCCTCCAGTCGCTCGGACCTGAATACCAATGTCGACTTGCTGCTGCCGGCTACATCCGATCCGACCCTTCCGGTCCAAATATAAATCAGCCCTTGCAATATCGACCGCTTGTCTCACTACCACTAATGGCGCTCTTTAAATCTCCAAGACAAAATGGAAGCCATCATCATCCACCAATCATTTCATCTCTCATCTAGTACCTTACAGTCTGTGTAATCATGTCTTCGGTCATCGTCATCTCTCTTTTGCTCGCTTCCACCAGCCTAGCAGCACCGCTTCAAGGGTCCTCGACCGCGTCTTCGAATCTCAAATCCGGTCTCTATAATATTGCCCGTCGTGGCATTAAAGCGAACCCTGTAGCAAATGACGATCCGATATTTGACCCCACGTACGCGGTACGTGTTTGCATTTTTCGTTGAGATTCCTGAGGCTGATATCTCGTCTCCGAACAGCAAGCGGAAATCCAGCGTGTTTTGTCCAAGTACAAGCAAGCCGCCCATCTCATCCATAATGTTCATCTCCCACCTCACCTCAAGAACCTGCTTCATAACCCCAATTACCTCATCACCGACGACATATCTCCTGAACTCGATGCCGCCTACAGGGGTGAAGCTATTCAAGACATGGCCGGCTCCAGGCAAGCGTTGATGCCACTCATGGATTACATCTCCGGAAACCTCGATATCCTCTACTATGGGCCAATCAACATGGGAAGCCAAAACCAGCGGATGACCTTTGATATTGACACAGGCTCCGCAGACCTATGGGTTCCCGTCAATTGCCCAGACTGTCCGCACCCCGGGTACGCCGCCGAACGGAGTTCGACTTATCGAGAAACGTCCCAAGATTTTTCCGTGCAATACGTACGTTCGACTCCAATCCTTCTTACTCGCTAATGCTCACGGTCCTTCTGATTAGGGAACCGGTGAAGTTAGTGGGGTCCTTGCTCAGGACCGCGTCGCAGTTGGGTCTCTGGTTGTCAACGACCAATACTTTGGCGCCGTTAATCAAGAGTCCGACGACTTTGAAGACTCACCGAACGATGGTCTTATTGGTGTGTACCCAATCCCTTCTAAACTTGGTCTCGCTACTAAAGCGCTCACTTGTCTCTTATAGGAATGGCCTTTAGCACCATCGCCACCTCAGGACAGCCAACCTTCTTCGAAAACCTTCTTAACTCGAA
Source organism: Tulasnella sp. 417 (assembly GCA_019633465.1). Taxonomy (NCBI): domain Eukaryota; kingdom Fungi; phylum Basidiomycota; class Agaricomycetes; order Cantharellales; family Tulasnellaceae; genus Tulasnella; species Tulasnella sp. 417. Next base: position 13,810 of record WSTY01000028.1, read on the forward strand.
CAAACTCGCCGCCCCGATATTTTCCATCTACCTCACTCGCCACAGGTCCTCCGGCTCCTCCCTCTGTCTTGGCTGTTACGATTCCTCCAAAGCTGTTGGCCCCATCACTTGGGTCCCCGTAACGAGCATGACGTATTGGGCGGTTTCAATGCCTTCCGCACGAATCAATGGCAAAGCGGTCGATATGTCCACCAGCGTCACGGCTGCCATCGATTCGGGAACTACTCTGATTTACGTCCCGAGGGCGGTGGCTTCTGCGATTTATCGCCAGATTCCCGGAGCGAGACAAGCCGATGCTGAATACGGGGAGGGATTTTGGACCTATCCGTGTAATTCCAACCTGAACATTCAGCTCGGGTTTGGGGACAACTACTTTGCTCTGAACCCTGTCGATTTCAACTTGGGTAGGACCGAATATGGTTCGACGTGAGTAATCTCCATCCACAATCAGAAAGCGTAAGTCTGATAATCCTGTGATCCATAGGACCTGCGTTGGTGGAATCCTTGGGATGGGTGCGGGCTTCCCCGGCGATTTGGCGATTATCGGGGACGAGTTCCTCAAGTCTTGGTACAGCGTCTTCGACTATTCGCATGGCGCTCGGGTAGGCTTTGCTCAGAGCATAAACAACCATTGATAGGGTATTATTTCTTCGTTAAGCGTTCGGTGCATCCCTTTAGATACAGGGTCTGCGTCGTAATATTATCCTTTAAAGTTCATCATGCCTTAAATGAGAACCGTAATCCGCTTCGCGAAAAGCAATCTCAACACAGAGTGTTAAAAGGTGGTTTGGGGAGTTTAGTTGAGTACCCATGGCTTGGGTATCTTTCGCTGAGCTTCTGACCTTCGACGTTCCCCCTCCCAAGCCGCTTTCGTTACTGTAACTATCGAGGGCCTTCCACCATGCCGCTCGTTGATCTTGTCGCCACTCGGCCCTTCATTCGAGATCAGGTTTCCATGGTTCCCTTCTCGTTGGTAAATCAGGATGATGGCAAATCATAAACCATGTTAGTCTGTTGGTTAGTTCGAAAGGGAAGAAGGGTCAGCCGCCTTCAATTCGACGATCCTCAAGGACGGCATGAAAGGAGCGGAACGCACTTGCATCCATGCGGGGCATTGAGGGGAAGGCTTCGTCGGCATTGTCGAGCGAGCCGGATCGATCGTATATGATTCCGACGATCCGACCACAGTTTTAGTGTCTTAGAATACGTGGAAATTAGTATGTCAGTCACGGGTGGTTTGGCAGGGCCAAGAGGGCAAGGGGAAGAGACAGAAGAGATAAAAGGCGCACGGATGGAAGGGGGTGCTCGCGGCGAGTTTGGCCTGACCTAACGGGACCGAGCGGCGGTGGCGCTCGTGGGGACGGACGTACGAGTTCTTGGGTCAAAGTCGTGAATCAAAGTCATCCAGAATGAAGAATAAAACTTACCTGAAACGCTATTGGGGCTCGTTGCAAGGCAAAAGGGGGGGGGGTCGCGGCGAGTTTGGCCCGATCGAACTGGAAGTGGCGGTGGCGCTCGTGGGGACAGACGAGCGAGTTCTTGGATCAAAGTCGTTAGTAAGAGTCATAGAGGAAAGGTAGCAATACTGACCTAAAATGGCTTTGATGGGCGCCGCAAGGGGAAATCAGGGGTCGCGCCGGGTTTGGCCTAACCGAGCGGTGACGGGCAGCGGTGGCGCTTTCGTGAGGACGGGCGGGCGGCTAGTTGGTCAAAGTCAGTAGTTTAAAAAAATAAAAGAAACGTAGAAAGACTTACCTAACATGGTAATGAGGCCCGCTGGAGGGGGGAATCAGGGATCGCGCCGAGTTTGGCCTGACACGAACGGCAACGGGGGGGGCGATGGAGTTCGTGCGGACGGACGGGCGGGTATTTAGGTCAGAGTCATTAGTTAAAGCCATAGAAAGAAGGTAGGAACACTTACCTAAATGGGCTTCAGGCTTGCTGAAAGGGGAAGGCGGGAGGTGTACCCAGTTTGGCCTGACTGAACGGGCAATGAGAACGGCTGGACGTGAACAACATGCGCCGAACCCTCGTCCAGTCCGCCTCGATATCTGAGCAATGCGACACAGGTGCGTCACGCCGCCCCATCTAGCATTTGCCGTGGGTGCTCATGCCTAAGAGGTACTCTAAATTTGAAACCCATTATCGCCCCAGACTCCCAGCACCATTACATGCCAAAGTGACCTGGTTGAGGCAAAGGGGACATGAGAGAACAGAAAACGTTGAACAAACCGCGGGAACACTTGCCTGGTCCCGTTCCTGCAACTGCAATAGCCATTATTAGAACATGGGCTTAAGCCTTCCCTGCAGGCGCCGGACCAACTGCGTCGGACCAGGGTGCATTGACCCTGAGTCCGACAGCTCATCTCAGAGGCTCGACATCGCGTCGGACTCAGGGTTCTCAGGACCTGGTCCGACGACTCTCGGACCTGAACTGTCGGACGACTCAAGGAGGAGGCGGAGCTGTCGTCGGACTGAGGTCTGGGTGGGGTCTGCACAGGAGGAGGAGGACCAACCTACTCCAACCCAAAAGAATTTCAACCTAGAGTCAGAAAAGTGCTGAAAAAGAGATCTAAATACTTACCCAAACTATCCAAGAGCAGCTCCCCTGGTGGCATTGGGGCGCGGCCTCCGATTTGAAGGTGAAGTAACGAGAGGACGATTGTGGCGCTCGTGCGGGCGGTCCGACTAGCTATGTTTGATAGCAGATTCAGTCAGAGTGAATGATCTCAGTTTGAAAGGCTCACGTAAGATATTCTAAAGCGTTCGGGAAGGTGGTGCCGGGATGTGGTCTTCGTTTGGAGGTGAGCGAATGGTGGTGGTGGTTCTGGCAGTCGTGCGGGGGGTTGGACGGCTATACTCAGTCAACGAGTTAGTGATGGTAACCTGTCAGAAGTGTGAAATTGTTACTTGCTACGCTCTAAATGTCCGCCTAAGGTGGCGCTCGGCTTTAGCCAACGATTTGAAGGTGAACGACCGGGAATGGCGGTCTTACCAGAGGTCAGACGGTGTAGGCTTAGTAATAGAGTCAGTGAAAAGAAAGAAAGAGTTGGAAATGCTCACCTAAGACGTTGAAAGGCTTTTGAGAACCGCTGCGCTGGTGCGTGTTCATTGTAGGGAGGGGTCACGGGTGGCGAACGAACGGCAGTGGCAATGTTCCCTTTGCCTCGGGCGGAGTGGAAAACGAGGTTTCGCCGATTTGCAGTCCAAACCACCACCCCGTCCATCCACGCTATGCAATCAGTGCGACGATCCGCCTCCAGCGGCTCGACGAGTCAAACATCCGGCGTTGGGCAACTGGCTATACTAACGATAATCCAAAAAGCTGAACTGGCGCTTAAACTACTTCAACCACCCGAACTCCAACCGTTCCTAGACACCATGGCGTGCCTCCCTGCTCTTTCCGCGCTCCGAATGGCCCAGGCAGGGGAGATCAATCAACCTGTACTGAACGGCTTGGCTTCGCCCATCCGTCTGCAGGCCGATCCTTCTCCGTAATTGTCACTCCGGATTTGATCAGTGACTCTGAAGCGCTAACCGTTGGCGACTTTCAGGCCCCCCGCCTTGTTCAAAGTGCAAGGCATAGCTCAGGCCGCTATCGACACCGTATTGGGTCTGTGCCAAAGGCACCTTGCAATTGAAAACGCCCTCCCGGGGCCCTCTTCATACGCTCAACACAACACTTGGGCGGAGTGGCAAAAAAAGGAAACCGCCATTCTATGTTTCCGCCCAAACGGCACACAAGGCCTTCCTCTATGCGTCCTCGACGATGTCTTCCGCAACTTTCAACAACTTGCGACGGCGCCACTTCCCTCAACACCTGCAGCAGCCCAGGCCATGAACGCTGCATTCAACCTATGCCGCACGATGCCAAATCATTTTAAGGTAGCAGACGAGCGCTCAAAAGCGTTCGACGAATGCCTTGTACCCATCTTTCGGCTTAACTGGTGGAGGGCGAAGGTTTACATGCAGACAAGCACGGAGCTCCACACGGGGCAGGTGGATAGGACCTACGAAGAGGATGGGATGATATACATCCTCCGAGAGGACAAACTGGAGATGGATACAGGCGATCCGTACATACAAGTGGCACGCGATTACCAACTCTACGCCGAGAAAGTCCGCAACGAGAACCCCAACCTCGCTAAGCAAGGCGTCCCAGTGTTTTTACTCTGTTTGCTTGGTAAGCGTAGTACATTGACGCGGTTATGTTTTTTCTGACGATATCCCCACAAGGACCGATCCTTCTGATTTGCGGTGGGTTCCATGACGGCAAGTCAACGATCGTCGAACCTCTGGCCGAACCGTGCCTCCTGTTTGACGATTTTCTACACTGCCGTCAAGAGGTTCTCGCTCGCCAGCTTTTTGCTCTGGAGGAAGGTGTCGCCGCCCTTCGGTGAGCTGATTTTCCGCCTCCACGCATACCCGCGCTCAACGCACAACTACCTCAGCAACCGCTCTCTTGTAGTTGATGTAAATGACCATGCAGCAGGTGTCCCAAGGGTTTACACAACATACCTAGCCTACGACGACAACACCGAGCGAGAACTGAAGTGGCTAATCTCTCTAGCGGCGAGCCATCCTCGATCTCTCCTCATCGTCGCAACTGAAGATCAGCAGGCCACGGATCCGAAGGCTCTGAGACTGGTCAAACTCGTCAGCAAGTACGGCGACGAAGTCCACCAACTACTTGCAGAGCATGGATTCGCCCCCAAGCTGTATGGCCATAAGTCTTTGGAAGGAGCCCCCACTGCGTACGTCATGGAATACCTCTGTCCCCCTACCGGCGCAAAACCCGGGTGGATTACTCTGTGGCAATTTTTCACCTCGAATGGATCAAAGATTCAATATTCGGGAGCCATCGAAAAGACGCTTAATGACATCTTGGCCGTGATGGCCGCAGCAAGAGTGGTACACGGTGACTTGCGACCGAACAACATCATGTTGGAGGTGGACAGTAACGGCGCCCCAGTTGATAAGGAGGGGGTGAATCTAAAGGTTGTCGACTTTGATTGGGCGGGTAATTCGGGTGATGTGCACTATCCATTGCAGCGGAATGAGGATATCACATGGCCGGCAAGTCCTTGGACGTCCATCGTTGTGGCGCATGATCGAACTTTGGTGGAAGGCTGGTGGCGCCAGCAATTTACTTTGGAGTTCCGTAGGATGTAACTGTGAATACGTTTTGCCATCTCTAGGAATCCCTTGTATTTGGGTGCTCATTACCTTCTGCTATGGACCATGGGGATGTCGGCGATGTTGCCCCAGACCATGGTAAATTCATTTCTCATACCCTAGCGCCCAGAACAAGAGATGAAAAAAACAAGGGGGGGAGAGAACAAGAAATCAAGACTTACAGGATGGTGGATGCGCGCGAGAGATGTTAGGGGGAGTAAACAGCTTGGGATTTTTTCTTTCTTCCTGCCCGTCGTCAATCACCCGACTCCCGACGACCTTATCCACCCTCTCGCTCACATTATGTTAGGCGACCTCGAAGGCTGAGGGTGACGAAGGTGGCCCGGCACGTCTGCGCCTGCTGGTCGGTCCAGGTTTGGTGTGCGACAGGGAAAGCGGTGGTAAAGCTGGCGGCGTGGTGGTTCGGGAGTCGAGAAGTCGATAACGGCGGTGCGGAGTGCCATTGAGGAGGGGTCAAGGGTCGTGGCTGAGGATGTTGTTGACTTGAAAGGCACTTCAACGAATCTAGGAACCGCAGCAGTCAGTTCAGCGAGGTCGAAAACGGCAACGAGGGGTCGAGAACGCGGTGCGAGAGGTTCGGGTTAATTTTGATTACAGTGTCAGTGGAAATACATCAAATAAAAGGCTTACCTGGTACATACCAAGGCGTTTGGGAACGCGGCGCCGGAGTACAGCGCTGGCTTTTGAGGTGAACGAATGGGAATGCAGTCGTAGTAGTCATGCGAGGGGTCGGAATCGCTGAATTTGGTAATAGAGTAGGTCGACGTATTGGGAGAGAGTTTCAGGCGCTTACCTGATCTATTTTAAAGCTATTGGAGACGAGTTCCTCAAGTCTTGGTACAGCGTCTTCGACTATTCGCATGGCGCTCGGGTAGGCTTTGCTCCGAGCATAAACAACCATTGATAGGGTAGCGCCTCTTCGTTAAGCGTCGGGGCATCCCAGAGTCTACGTTGTAAAATTATCCGTTTAGATTCATCATGCCTTAAATGAGAACCGTAATTCGCTTCTTGGAATGCGATCTCAACATCATAGAGTGTTACAAAGGTGGTTTTGGGTGCTTAGTTCAGTACCCAAGTGGTTTGGGTATCTTCCGACCCTAGGCGTTCCCCCTCCCAAGCCGCTTTCGGAATTGTAACTACCAAGAGCCTTCCACCACGTCGCTCGTTGGTCCTGTCGCCACTCGATCCTTCATTCGAGATCAAGACTCCATGGTTCCTTTGTTGGTGGTACATCAGGATGATGGCAAATCATAAACCATGTTTGTTTTGCAGCGCAGATGAAAAGGTGGAATGGATACAAATGCAGCACATAAAGACAACAAGGACGAGTAGGTGACGGACGTGAAAGATATGACAAGGAGTTGCAACCGAGCGGGTGTTGATTTACTGTCCACTCTTCTTTTGAGCCTTGGCCTGCTCCTTGATGACTTTCTTCACGATCTTAGCCTCCTCAATCAAGAACGCGCGCATTACCCTGAATTTAATCGAGCAGAAATTAGTGATATCTGAGCCAAATGTTTGTAGGATTGCTGTACCTTTGGCGGACGCAGCCTGCGCATCGGCTACCACCGTAAGCCCTGCTGACGGTCTTGTGGTGGTGTGTTATCCGCTGCAGCTCCTTCGGTCGTCGTGCGAGAACCTAATAGCACATCTCCTTTAGCTCCTTGCCCCACTCAGCAACATAATAATATCATACTCCTTGGAGGGGGTCGCCGCAGTCGCCGCATTTTGGCTTGGTTCCAAGTTTCTTGAGGTGCTGGTAGACGTACTTGCCACCAGGGGTGCGGATGATGCGTCTCCTTGTGTGGCCCCTGGTAACGTATGGCTGGCGCTTGCGGAGGGTAACACGTTGGGCCATCTTGAAATCTGCAGCACGATCGAAAGACCTGGTTAATTGAGTGCTGGTCTGAATCGCAATGCTTGACTCACGGCTAGGTTGAAGAGACAGCGAACAGTGGCATCAAAAAGAAATAAACCCGTCAGTCGTTATCCATCAGCGCTCTGGGTGTCGAGCTCACTGTTGCTTGAGACGTTGAAGGTGGCGGATCTCGGCCTCGAAATTGTTGATCAGTCTGGCTGCGTGCGAACCTTGTGATGACTAAGCAAGGGAAAAGCCGAACCCCTCGTGCGTTCAATCCGACAGCTATAGGTCCAGATTGCTCCTTCATATCCTAGCTGGTATCCCGGGGCGAATGGCGATTTAGTTTTCTTGTCCTGGATCCAATCCATTCCTTGATTAAGCGGTGCCTCCAGTGCTAGGACGGCGCCGCACTCGTACTTGTGCTTTCCTCCGAGAATGAATTTCGGGGTCTTGATTTGGGTTATTTCCATCACCCTTTGCCAAATGATAATAATATCCTATCCCTCGATGAAGTGTCCCTTGCCTTCCGTTTTATTTCAGGAACTAGGCTTAGTCATTCTTCCGTAAATCGTTGTTCCCAGATTTCCCCACGTGATGCCACGCCCCTTCAACGATAACCCCTCCAGGAGCTCAACAACTGAATGTCAGATTTCGGCAAGTAATAACATGCATGTTAAAAATATCCGGACTAATATTTTTCATTCCTCACGAAGAGGAACTCGAATTTCGTGGGCAACACAGCGATCTCTTCATCTCAGCTGTCCGGAAGCGCGCTTTCGCAGAGCAACGCCACCGAGACAATGTCTGGACCGCGGAATTCGCAAGCACATGCATGGTGGGAGAGGCACTGAGGTGGTTTGAAGATTTGGACGAAGATGTTCAGGAGGATTGGTCAAAGTTGCGTCGCGCGATCCTTGCCAGATTCCCTCCTGAAGAGACAGTCGATAACAGAGAGTCCTGGGTCGCTCCTGTGTAAATTTTCTGCTCTGGTAATTGTGCTGTAGTCGCTGATTGTTTCTCTAGATATCCAAACACAGACATACTGCCAGATAATAGCAGCTCAAGTTCTGTGGTGCCATCGTGAGTCGTCGGTTCTCAGTGTAACATTAGAAAGGATCATTAACACCCCACACAGACCTACCTCCTTCACCCCCGCTCCTGCCCCCTTTTCTGGCTTCTTTCCTGCTTCAGCTCCTGGCTCTTTCCCCGCTCCCGTTCCTGGCTCTTTTCCTGCCCCTGCTCCTGGCTTTGCTCCTGGCTTTGCTCCTGCTCCTGCTCCGGCCCCCGCTGCAGCGCCTCCGTCAAATGCCCCAGTAGAGCTTCCTCGAAGACTCCCCAGCCCTCCGGTCACCGCTCCTGCGCCACGCCTTGGGAGGATAAGGATAATCTCACTAAAAGGGCTCACCCTTGGTTATGTTACCGGTCGAGAAAGTGGCATGGGCAATTTTACCTATTGCGCAACGAAGATAGAGCACGCTTTGATCATCAGCTTTATACCGTCTCATGAACGTCATACCATCCGGGTCGTGGTTAGCATCATTCATAACTCGTGGAATGGACGTGGTACTGATATGATGCAAAAAGAACGCCGCCGATGATGAAAACACCCACTTGGCAGTTCGGTGGCCGGGATTGAAGTCCAGGGATTGGCCGCTGAATGTCAAAAAGTGTGCCTAATATCGGTTCACCGCTTCAGTATAGGGCCCGTTGTATCTGACACATTCTCCTCGATATCCAGTGTCGCAGAGCTTGCAGCCATCGGTCCGGATGATCCAAGGTCGCAACCACCTGGAGCCTGTCAAGACCTAATCTGGAATGTACTGCCTGACGGCTCAGTGGCAGCTAACTATCTGTCAGACGATGGAGGTCAGTTAGTAACCACGTCTTGGGACTCAACTGTTTACCATCTTCTTACCACTTAGTCACCCACACATTGGTGCCAATTTTGGAGCTCGAAAGCTATGCTCTTCGATTAGTACGGGATGCTGATGGTTACATCAAGAAGAAATCGCGTCTCATGGACTTCGGTAAAGACCGGTTTAGTAAATGTGTGAGTAGGATCACTCCCCCTTACCTTGTCGCTGTAATTGATGAATTATGCTAGCGGTTTACTTTTGAAGACTTGTAGCTGGGTCAAATTTATTCTGGATCGGCTCCTCTCATCTCACGCCAACCTACATAATTTATTCACGAACAGTCGAATCGACTTGCATTATATAGTTTTCTTATTCATGAACAGCCTGCCAACTCGTTCTTTATCTTAGAATTCATTGCTCTGTAGTCATTATTAGAAGGAGACCCTGCCACTAGCCAAGGTCCATCCATACAGATTTAGTAAGCTTCGGGGTGAACAGAAGTTCATTCGCCCCTCATCAAAGTCGACGATTGATGTGTTTGAACCGTACACCGAGTTGGAAATGACGAACAACTCAAAGATGGTATCAACACTGAGATGAGGCTGATACGGTTGAATAGTGGTTTCGTACATGGCGCAGATGCCCATGGCTTCGATTTCAGGCGTCGGGGACAGCCTAGATGTCTTGGCTGTGCTCAATTCGACCGCATGTTGCAGCGATACAGGGTAATTAATTATTGGTACAACATCCTATATAGTAATACAATAGATTTCTCAAAACCCCTATACCAAAAGAAAAACGATAAACATCCGCCCTCCCCCCTTCTAGATCTATGCCAAATTCCACCATGTGTGATCCTTGGCCTGCTCCAAAGAACCGAAGGCTCGGCGGAGGTTTTGTGCAGGTAGATGGTCCTCGTCGCGATCACGGTGAATAACATTGACAAAGTCCATAACACTTTGAGGTATGTAGGGCGGAAGCTGATGAGTGGTCGTGTTGTGCAAACAGACTGTTATAAGAGACAGCACTTCATCGGTCTCGCAGGCCGCGACGAACGTTGCGCAGTCCGGGTATTGACGGCACGCCTTCCAGACATCCAGATATACCTCCAGTCGACGTAACGAAGGACCTTGGGCGAGGAGTTCTTTAGCCCTTTCGTGGAATTTGTCGAGATAGACTTCAACGATGTTGCGGCGCCAAGGATCCAAAGTCACTAATTGTGCCACGATTCCGCACACGAGTTCGAAGTTCTCCGGACCTGTTTCCTTGTCTGCCAAACATTCATCGAAACTGTTGACTAGAGTGCGACGTTGGAACGGGTTGTGATCTTCGTCGTTGTCGAACCACGATAGTCCATAATCGTGCAGGATCGACAGGGCGGCGTAGCGAGTCCCTTCACGCTTGTTGAGGACTGCCCGAATCAGAGCAAGCTGAAGGCCCGGAGACTCGCGAAGTCGAGCAACCGAGTGATCCTCGTCCATCTGAATTGGGTGGCTCCCTTCTGCGGCATCGGTTTCCACAAAGGTGGGGTCTTTAGGAATGATTGCCTCGACACCGTCACGTCGGAGACTCTTCATAGTGAGGAGGATTTCCGAACGAAGGTCCTGAAGGGCGTCCCGTCGTTGATCCTGGCCCGAGAGTCCAACAGCTGAGTCTTGGTTACCGATCGTAAGGAGCATGCCTCGTAGAGCGGAATCAAGCTCTAGAGTTGACTTGTCTAGGGAGTCCAGGTACTGCGATCCAGCGTCGATGATGCTCCTGGCGTTTCGGACGAAAACCAGATACAGCTCGGCGACGGCATTTGAGTCGACAAGCAAAGCGAAATCGGAGTCTACGGGGCTGGCCGGAGAAGAGACAGCCTTGGACAATCGACGGTAGTGGCTGAACATGCTTAACGCCTTGACGATATTTTCGTAGATCTTCTCATCCCTATATTCGGCCAGTTAATTAGTGGGGCTCGATAATTAGGATGCGCGCAACTTACGATGTATATGCGTTCCACCAAGCAGCCCTGCTCAAATCGGCGAATTGTTCTTTACCGCCATTGATCATGCTCGGCATTTCTCCCATTGCCCACGCCACTCTTCCAATCACGAGTTGAGACAGGGCATCGGGTGTGGTGAGGGAGAGGTAAGCTAGCCAGAGAACCATCGTGATCCTATCCATTTTCCAAGCGTGGACTCTGAAGTCGTGTTTTGCTGGCGCTGGTTCAAGGAAGCTCATCATATAGATGGAGAGAGCTTCCGAGGCGTGGGGGAAGCTTTGCCGCTCTTGGAAAAGGCAAAAGTCGCGAGGTATTTCTCCCGTCAGACAAAATTTGACCAAGAGTAGTTCGTTCGCATCATATGCACCCGAGCGCTTGCGCCATCTCGGCCACTGGAAACGCCAAGGAGAGGGTTCTATTTGCTCCGGGCCGGAGTGGCTACCGCAAACCGAATGCGTAACAGCTCTCCCGTAAACCAGCGCCGTCTCTAAAGCCGTGAGCTGACTAGAGTTAACTCCGTATGTATTCGACGCTCTCCAGGCTGTGAGTGATTCCTTGAACAGGGTGATGAGCCGGTGAAATGCTGGTTCTCGTAGGGTGAGACCAGTTCCTTCGATCTTCCTAAGCGCTGGGATGTTGCGGGCGGTGGCGATTAAGGCGACGTTGTGGTCCGAGTTTTCGATGACCCAACAGGCCGTCTGGTTGTCGATGATGGCTTCTTTTTCGTTCGACTGTAAGTCATTCGAAGGGCCGGGCCTGGAAGGTTTCTTCGAATTGGCTGTGCCTAAGGCGTCTTCAACAGTTTTGTGCGCCTGGATGACCAACGATCCTGGAGCCACCCCACCCGCGGACGCTGCGAGGCCCACCGCCATAGAAAGTCCTACGTGTTCGACCCCTGATCCCTGCCGCGTGGGCGATCGCCGCGCAGCAACACGTTTCGCGACCTTCCTCCAAGATTTCTGCTGTCCCCCGTACCACCGTCGCACCTCTCGGAATGCCTTTCGGAAAAAGGTAGACACGGGTGTTTGGAAGGGGCATTGTTCATCGACCGTTGCGACGAATACCGTGAAGCAGTAGACTACGACTCCCGCCATGCAGAACGAAAACACCGTCCACGCCACCATCATGTTCATTGACTTGAGGAACATGAGAAGGCCAATGAAGAAACAGATCAAGGATACTTGCAGAAGGACCGGTAAGGCTTCGACAACGTTTTCGAACCTCCACTTGAGTGAACCATTCAATTTGAGTTGGCGATGGCGTCCTTGTGTTTCGAGGGTGCCGACTTTGCCTCTTGCGAAGTGGAGCACCCACTGTTTTGCCATGACGGCCCCGAATGCGGTAAGAAGACTGGACGCCAAGCTGGCAGCGAAGAAGCAGTTCACCGAGACCGCTTCTGAAGATGCGGAAAAGGAAGGAGGGGCCAGTTCTTCCGTGGTTAGGTTGGTCTTGCCTAAGGCGATCAGCTTGAGGAGTTGGGTGGATTCGGCATTCGGGTCTTGGATCAAAGTAGTCAAAGACATGATGATGAAGGATGTATTGACGGCGGAAAAGAGACCGGCCTGAAAGGTATCTGTGCATCAATACGCAGGGTTTAGTCCAAAAGCGGAAAGTGCACTCACAAAGATGAGCAGGATATCCAAATTGTCACTGAGGGTTTTGATGGTGTCCTTGTCATGCCTGTCAGCCAACTCATCGTAACATCTCCAAAATTCGGCTGCGTCCCCAAACTTTCTTGGGATGTCGATATGTGAGAGACCACTCTCGGAGTAGGGTGCGACAGTTGTTGAGGATCTGGTTGGTCGTGGGCGAATGGGAGGTCTCCCTCCAACGGTTGGATCGCTGGGAAAGTAGAGCGGGGATATCCGAGGCGAGAGAATCGAATCCGATGAAAACTCGCGGCCATGCTGGGCGCTGTGGTCGGATCGTTCTTGGCGTTCGTGCCGGGACGTAGCTGTCAGTGGGGTTGGTGCTTCATCCAAGATCGGCACAGGCTCGGAAGACTCCTCCGCGCCGTGAAAGTAAGGCGGTCTGCTCTTGGGGAGGTCGAGGCTCATCTTGCGTTTGTCCATTTGTACGACGACCTTTCGCCTGGATTGGTTTCTCGTCAGTGACGGGGGTGGCGAGGATTTCGATCTGGGCTGGAGATGCTCACCGGGGTCAATAAAAGTATCAACGCTGGGGTTCTTGATGCAAGCCCTGGCGCCTCTGTGTGTATCCAGGTGATGGCAAGCCATGATGCATCTGGGAACAGGCGCCAGAGACAACACCTCAGTAAGCTCGAATACGTGAAACCAGATGCCCTTGGTTGGATCGACAATAGTACATCGATTGGTAAGCAATGCCGGGGGGCTTTGTGAGTGAAGATAACCATGGGACTTGATGCTGGGTGGTCGTCGATTTGGCGAATGTGTCCCAGGTATTGTCCAACCGTTGCGAGAGAGAGCGTTACAGACGGTCTTGAATCAAGTCCAACCAGCGCATTCCAATCAAGTCTGAGAGTGACGGCGGCGAGGTGAAGACGAAGAACGTGACGTTTGCTCACACACCGTGACATCGCGTTGTACCATCACAATCTGAACCAAGGCTTTGCTCTCGCTCCTCTTTCTCCCTCCGCGCTCAACGGCTGTAGCAACAGCACCGTTGTTGAAGGTGCTCAAAGACGATCCAAGTCTTCCTTCACTCTAACGCGTCTTTCCAAGGCATCCTTCAACGCGTTCCCTGATGTCCCTCCAACCAGATTCACGGGAGGGCACGCCCCAATATGACATCCGCGCCGAATATACTCCCATTATCCAGAACATAGTCAGCGCTCTTGGTGGCCTAGAACAAGTTTCTCAGACGGAAAGCCAGTATATTCTGGGAGACTCGTGTTTGGGTTGTTTGAAGGATCTCAAACGACTGTGGAGGAAGGATGACACTGACGACGAACGAACCGTCGCGCGTATCCTCTATGAAACTCGTGTCTTTCAACGGGACTTGGTACCAATCTTACTGGCAACGGCGGGTGCCGGTAAGGTGGAGGACAAATGCGCATTAGCCTGTGGTAGGTTTTTTGCTCATCCTGAACCGTCCGTTGGCTGACCTTCCTACAAGCCGACCTGATTACCGCTATGACATGGCCAATCGACGTTGCTGAAGAATTGAAGGAACTCGACGACGAGATCGATGGCAAGACAGACTACACAACCCTCATTGAAGCTCAGCGCAGCTACAAGGCTGCAATGCTACGACCCGGTGCGATCGCTGCGCTCTTCAGTATAATGGTCCCGCCGCTCGCGAAATCAAAACAGTGAGCACCAGCTCTTCACTCGACACAAAATCCCTATGACAAACCTTTCACCATATTTAGGGAACGAAAGGAACGTGACAATCAGATCATCAACCTTGTGCTCCACTGCTTTCGAAATCTCGCCTTCATCAAAGACCCCCCACCAAATATATACGCCTCAGGGGAGCAAGCGGAGTTTGCATCTCTGCAGAGCAAGCTCATAGTCACCTTGCAAGAGTCTAACGTCCTACTCACATTCCTAACCTTCGCCTCGAACGCCGACCAGCCCCTATTCAACCCATGGAACAACCTTTTACTGGAGATTTTCTATCTCTTATTCCGTGGCGTCAACCCTCAAACTCTTCCTGCCGATCAAGCCGAGGTTCGTTCTGCATGAGAGTCTCGATCTTCTCCAGGACGTCCTGACCGTGTAATATACAGCAATCAAAGCAAGAGCTCAAAAGTCTTTTAGACAAGGAAAACGCGTTCAAAAAGGAACAGCGCAAGTTCTCCGGGACTCGACATAGCCGTTTCGGCACCACGATTACTATTCGAACGGTAAGCTCTCTACTCCTTTCCAACCATACTCAGACTAATCCAAACTGTGCATGATGCAGGGGAACGAAAAGGTAGTCATGCATCGTCAAGCTGCCATTCAAGCCGACACCACCGACATTATGGACATGAAAAAGAAAAAGAAGGCCAAAGGCATCAAGAAGCAGGACGAATTGGCTGGCGTGTCATGGCTCAGTCAAACGGCTCTAACAGTCCTTCAAACCACTGCGCACCGGTTCATCCAGACCTGCTTCAACCGTTCGTTTCATACAACACCCGAACCCTGGACTTGATTCTGACGAGTTTCCTGATAGGATTCGTCATCTCCCTTCTCAAAGACATACGAATGGAACGTGCCAAGATTACTGAGAAGGACAACGTTCGGCTCTTGTTTCTTACTGCTTGGTGCCTTGAGTTCTTCCTGGCGGCCAGGTTGAAAAACGGCACAGAAAGCGATGCCACGGGCTATGCGACGGTGAAGGAAGTCGTAGAGGAGGAATGGGTCAAATGGGTGTTGAAGCGCATGAGAGAAGCTGCTGAAGACAAGGTGAGTTCAATTGCTTCTGTTTTCGCTGAAAGGCAGCGATCGCTGATGCTGAATCGGATAGCCGAAGCAATGGGTGGAACTGCAAGCTGGCATCAACTGTTTGACCCAGCTTGTAAGCACATTGCTTTCCTTCCAAATGCTGCCACGGAAGCTGATGCATCTGCGGCGCTTAGCTCTTGCTCATCGAATCGATGGCGAACTCAGACACAGCCTACGCTGAAACCGCTTCGGTGTTGCAGCAAAAGCTTTACTACAACGCCGAGATCGTGGACTTTTCCTTCGAGAACCTGCGCACTTACAGGGAGCAAAACGCTCTCAAGAGCATTGCGTATCTGGAGGCATCCGTGCATTTCTCACATGTTCTCATGAAGATGCTGCAGAAATGGGCTAAAAGCAAAGGGGATACGTTGGTAGTCAGGAAAAAGAAGAAAGCGAAGAAGAAAAAGGGTGAGGAAGTGGTTGTTGTCACGGAACAGAATGTCTAACGAGGAGACTTTGGTGGTGGTAGCGAAAGGTGCCACTGAGGAGGAAGGAATCGTCGACGTGGCGTCTGACGAGGATATGGAAGAGGCGGAAGAAGAGGAGGAATATGGAGATTCGGCTATAAGATTCGATGCATACGAACACGTGAGCACTTCATTATCATTGACGCGCCCGCATGTAGTAACGCATAAACAGAGATTCGCAAATCCAGAAGTGAATGCAACATTGCTTCAGTATCTCAAACGGTACGAAGAGTTCGACTCCCCAAAGAAGATGGATTGGGTAGTTCGTCTTCTCTTCCGTCAGGCGGTCAATGCCAAGGCGGAACGCCTATTTTTCAAGGTCTCGACGTTGGACTTGTTCCACCGCATCCTCAAAGCGGAAAAGACGCTACCAAGGGACACACCCTATTTGGACCTGTGCAAGTTGATGAGATATGTCGTGAAGAAGTTCTTTAAAGCCGTCCAAGAGGATTCTTTCTTAATGATCGAGGTATGGAATTGTAAATTGGCTGTGTGTTTGATTGAAGCTGCATCTCACGTTTCTGCCCAATCTGTAGGCATTCTTCCCTATTCGCGCAAGTCGTAAGGGCTTGGGGGGCAAGAGTCTCGCTCGTGGAGACGCATCGTCTGATGAGGATGTGGTCGTACACAAACCAGTAAGCTGAACGACCGCCCCTTAACGCCCCCACCTTGTCGCTGACAAGGCATCCATTTTATTCTAGGGGGATCGACATGGTCCACAGCTTTATATCAAAGGAAAGCGTTCTTGGAGCGAGCAGCTTGGTATTGCGATTGCTTGTCTGTTAGATGCGGGGCAAATGGACCTGATCGACTGGACGAAAGAGGTTCGCCACTTCAAGATTTCTTCCCTAGCTTTGGCTAACCTTTCGGCGGCAATTAGATCTTGATTGGAGTTATCGGTCAACGCCAACGTATCGTCACGGATACAGACGATTTCCTCGCTGAGGACAACCCCAATGATGATGATCCCGACGCCCAGCTCAAAGAAAAATTGCGCAAGTTGAAGGGCCCATCCGCCGCTGCCATATCCAAATTCGAGGATTACAGTAAGGCTTGAGCACGTGTGCTTAACTGGGTCAATCTATTAACCAATGGCTCACGTTGTAGTTATCTTCTATGTGAATCCGGAAAAGGCGGACGCTGCTACGAAAAACCAACACTTGAAACTGATGTGGAAACTTCTGAAATTCTTTGTCACTGATGAAGGTACTGGGACCTTGAAAGCTTGACTTTACGGTGAATAACTAACTCAAGTGTCGACACGCAGACGCCGAGGAGTTGGAGTGGTATGTCCCCGCAGCAATCCTTCCAGATGACCTTCAAAGATCATTAGACGTCATCGATCAATATGTCAAGGAGCCATTGGACCTGGATGGGAAGAAAGCCTCGGAGCTCATTGCAAAACGACGCAAGGCCAAGGCGAACCGTCGCACTCGACGAAGTCGTCGAGGAGATGGTGAAGAAGGATCGGACGGAGTCGCCGGAGCGTTACCTACCGACGACGAGGGGAGCGAAACCGATGAACCAAGGATCCGCGCCAAGAGGAAGAAGAAGGAGAAGGAGAGGCTACTGTACAAGTCGGCCGATCTGATCGAAGATAGTGACGCTGAAATCGCGCGGGAGGACGACGAGGCATTCTTCGCCCGAGAGAGGGAACTTCGTATGAAGACTGAAGCAGCTGCAGCTGCAGGGGAGGCCGCACCATCCAACATGGCAGCCACGGGGACGAAAAAGAGGAAGAAGAAGGAAAAGGACGGTCCTGCCAAGAAGTTCAAGACCTTTATGGAAGCAGACGTTGGCGGAGAAGAAGCAGAACCGGGACCGAGGGTCTCGTCTGTTGCCTCAGATTCAGAAGGAAACGAAGGCGAAGATCAACCGCCTTCGAAGCCGACTCCTCGACCACGACCGCGTCCTAGAGCCCGAAAGCCAGCTACAGCAGGCGTATCGTCAGATGCTTCTACGACACCCTCATCCCCGGTGCTCGAAAATGACGAAGAGGATGGTGATGCAGCTGGAAGCCCTCCCGAACGACCCGTGAAGAGGCCCCGTCCGCGCCCTCGACGCAGGTTTGGAGGGGGTGCCGCAGCAGACGACTCTGCCCTCGCTGTGGCGACGTCGTCTCCTGGCCGAACGTCGTCACCAGCAGCGTCCGAGGACACCGCGCCCGATATGCACAACCTGGAGGACGATAACGATGAGATAGTCTCGGTTCCTTCGCGTGTTTCGAGGAAAAGGCTCGTCCTAGCAGAGTCTGACGATGAATAGATAGCCTATTCAGAAGATTTCTTGTATCCCTACTTTGGCAGATTGTTATTTAATTTCTCTCGTGTTCTCTTGTGTCTTAAAAGAACACCGAGACTTAATTGTCCCATAAGTGAACGTAGACTCGGGAGGATTTGAACCTCCATAATCATCAATAGATAGCTGGTGAGTGCTTTACCGTTAAGCTACGAGCCTGGCCTACGCGATCCTCCCTTATTTTGGTACCTTATTGTTTGATATTCGTTCCTCGGCTGGAGGTGAGAAAAAGAAAAGAAAAAGTCAATGTAGACTCGGGAGGATTTGAACCTCCATAGACAAGTGGAGGTTGTGTGCTTTACTGTTAAGCTACGAGCCTGAACCACAACCGGACTTCCACATAGTTTATATATTGGGATTTCGCACGTAACAAAAGACCGCCTTCTGCCAATGTCTACCCATGGTGGTGAACACTGCTCACTGGTGCATATGGCGCGCCATAACGCGCCATAGGTGCACAGCACCCAACCGGGGCTCGTATGGCTCGAGCTGAAGAGTCGGGAGGGGGGGGGTAGAAGTGTTCGAGGAACTTGGCGTCTCTTCCTCGCGACCAATTGCCCTACAAAACAACGAATGCAAGTTCCACTGCACCCGATCGCGAAGGACTCCCTTCGCTGTGCTGTGCGTGTAGATACCGTGACTTGGCTTCAGTTGCGCGCATGACTTAGAACGGTTTTCCTATTGCCCCACTACTTGAATTCGCCAGCAACTTGACGTCGGGAGAACATACAGTAACATAGAATGTGTTGTTCAGCGTGTCGATCAGGTCGCCACGCCGAGAGGGCGGAACGGATTGTCCTAGTGATCCTAGCTAGACGTCCACTGTCGAGCGGTTGCCAGAAGTCGTTTTCTTTAGCGTCGATGGAAGCGTCTCGATGGCGGAAGTGTCGTCACAGGAGGATTTCTCGGTCCTGGTCAGGGGCTGGCTATAAACGGAGCTGCCAAGACCGGGAAGGGTCGCTGCGACGTCGCTGGAGTGCCATTGGCGGAGGCCAATGGAGAGAATCTCTTGGAGTCCCTAAGTGTTTTGGGCGGAACGATGCCGTATATGGATGGCAACGAGGGAAGAGAGCGATCGTACGTTGGGTTATGGGGTCGCAGTCAAGGATAACGATGCTGGAGACAAGGGAACGTGTGGATACGGATGGTCTACTAGCAGAAAGGGCAGGATGACCTAGGCCATTTTTTAGCAGACGAATTGGTTGGTTGTTAGAGGCTGGTCGTGACTGTTGCTCAAGGAGTTGCCTGAGCAGGCGACGAGTACTCGAGTACAACATCATCATTAGACTGTATACTACAAGTGCTACAAAGAACATCTTGTGCTCGCCAAAGTAGACATCAATGGCATGCGCACCTGTAATTGACCCCACGAGCGGAGTTGCCTCAAGCACTGGGGTTGACCATTCCCTTTGAGGAAGCGATGCAGAAGGCTTGGGGGATAAGTATAAGCTTTGAAGCGCTGCGGTGATTAAAAGCATTGGGGCATCCGCTCAAGGACGCGCTGGCGATCGGACATTGCTTGATGCAGATCATGATGACAAATCATCCTCGCTCGGACCATAGACGCGTAAAAACGTTGCACTTTTGCTTTTTGAAATGCAAATTGCAACTGCTGCCGAGGCTTCCGTGTAGACAATCTAACAAGGGTCTAAGCAATGATACCAGATCAGGTAGACCTCGATTTGCAAACTCGCAGCACGACTTATAGCGATGGCTGTCGGAAGCTGATCGCGGCCTTGGCGCGTGTTACGGGTTCTGGGAAAACCGACGTGTCCGGTTGTATCGGTTGCCTTTCTCTGCCCCTGGCTTTTCCTGAGCGCGCCTGGTGTTGGCCTCATGTCTTGCGAATCGCTGAGAGAGTGCCACCTCACGTACGCACACTCTAATTATTCTTTAATGGCAGTCCGGGGGTGTCCAGGCATGTGTTATCGCCGGAAAGGGCAAGTGCTTCGCTGGCAGGGCCCGTCGACCGATTGTCGCCGGCGCCCTGCCATGGCAACCAACGACATCATCTCATTCCCGTAGTCCGCCTTGGCCCCAACTGCTGCACGCATTTTGTCTCTCGGATAAGTTCGTTATATATAACCAGCCGTGCACTTCATCCGGTACCTCTTTTTTCCCCTTCCTCACCACCCCTTCCCTTCCTTCGCTTTCTTTTCTCTTCGCTTTCTCTTTTTTTTCTTTCTTCAATCCGTCAAGCCGGACTTGTATTCTTTACAGCCTGGTGCTGCCCACTCTTTTTGTTCTTTGTTCTCTCTTTGCCGTCTCGTCGTTGCCTCTCAAGCTCAGTCTACACCAAAACTCCCCACTCAGCCTTTTCTTCATCTCTTCTAAGGACTTCGGCAATTGTATCCTCAACTCAGTACTATCCTTAACATTCCAATTATTGCACTAGTCTCACCCAATGGCTCAATCTCTCAAGGTGCCGTCCTCTCCTAGCAACCGCTCCGTTCGCCGTCCCCATCGCTAACGACTCGCATTCCGCAGGAGGAAATCCAAACCTGGGCTTCTGCTTTGGAAGCCTACGACGCTCAAGATTGGGACAGCTCCTTGGACCAATTTTCGGTACGAACCACTTGGTCGCGCCGTCGTCTTGCATGGTCAGTTTAGCTCAACCCGCCTCTATTCCAGAAAATCGCCGACAACTCCAAGATCCTCACCAACATTGGCCTCATCTACGCGTCTCTCGGAGAGCATGAGCTCGCTGTGAGTTAATTGTCCCCTTTGTCTACTTGGTTGGATCCTGACCCGCGCCATTTGCGCGTCCCCCCCCCCGGGTTAGATCGAGAACTTTAATGCCGCCGTTGAACTCGACAACTACCTCGCTATTGCCTACTTCCAGGCTGGTGTCAGCCACTTCCTTCTCGGCCAATTCGAAGCTGCCTTCAGGGACTTTGAGGAGGCCTTCCAATTCATGCGAGGCAACGAGGCGATCAACTATGAACAGCTTGGCCTCAAGTATCAACTCTACTCTTGTTCCATTCTTTTCAACCAGTATGTATCCTCGAGTGTTTTTTCATTTCCTCTAGCATGCTGACCCCTATTTCGCATCACAGAGGCATCACATTCATCAACCTCGGCGACTTTGATCGTGGCATGGCCATGCTAAGAGAAGCCTCGAACAATAAGGTCATCCCTGAACACGACGTGATTGACGAGGCCATCCAAGAAAATGGTGATGGCTATACCGTTTTCTCGATTGTAAGTCGGCTCACCCGCCGGGCGGATCGGGCTCTCATATTGATTCGCTGTTCCTTTCAGCCCGTCGGCGTCTTGTATCGTCCCAACGAAAAGAAGGTTGCCAACATGGGGAGCAAGGATTACATGGGAAAGGCTGTATGTCTGCTACGCTGAAGAATTCTTGCCGTAACCAGGCACTCATTCCGTACTTCCTTCCATTTACAGAAACTTATCTCTGCGACGCCTGTCTCACCCGAAGAATTCGTCGCCCCTAAACGTAGCAACACCATCGCTCGATCCAACACCACCAGGCGTATTGCCTTTGACGATGACCTCACCCAAGCCAGTCTCGCCAGATCTCGGTCTGCCACCGTTCCCACTGCCCCGCAAAATCAGGCGGCTCTTAGCAGGAGCTCCAGCGCCGGAAACCCGGCTGTCAACCGAGCCAGCCCGCCTTCCCCTCCCCCGGACATGCCTCTGCCCGCTATCCCTGCCGAGCCACTCAACCTCACGAGGAACAAGTCGACCCGTCTTGCCCCCGCCCCCGCGCGGCCCGAGAGTCCAGTGAGCTTGCCATACGCGGCTCCCCAGGATGCCCGTCCCGTCGCTACTGGTCTCCCTCCGCAAAGGCGGCCGACGTTGAAGGCCACCACCAAGGCCGATCTCCCGCCCACGCCGCCTCGCAGCGAATCCCCCGCTCAAGTATCTCGCGCACCAACCTCGCGGTACGGTGAAGGAGGGTTTACAGACATCTACGACGGCTATATGCAAGGCTCGGAAGCTGAACCACGAGTCCCTGCTCGTCCAGTGGCTGCGAAACTCCTTGCCAACATCGCCCCAGCGTCGAAGCCCGCTCGCTCCAGGCAACCGGAGCGCAAGTCCAGCTCCACTAGCAGCAGCGGCGGGAGCGGCTCTTTCGAGACCGAACGTGACAATGGCGCTCGCCTCATGGCCTTTGACTTTGAGCAACCTCTCCGCAAGATTCGAATCAAGATCCATTTCGGCAACGAGGTTCGCGGCATGGTCGTCACGCCCGACATCCCTCTCACCGACTTCTTGTCATCTGTATGCGCCAAGTTCTCATACGAGCTCGGTGCGCTCAGAGTCAAGTTCGAGGACGAGGATGGCACCAAGGTCAGCCTGATGGATGAGGGCGATTGGGATTTGGCCATCGAGACGGCCCGCAACATGAACGATAACGAGAGCTCAATCTCTGGATCAACGAGACCTAAGCCTGGAGAGGGCAGGTTGAAGATTTGGTGCGAGGAGGAGTACGCCTAAGTTGGAGGATTAGCTGGTCTTTACCTTCAGTGATGATGGACTTTTCGGGCTTTGTGTAGTGTAGATTAGATTGGTTCGCGACTTACTCCCCCCACGTTTACTTACTCCCCCATTTAAGTATAGTAAACCCCATTCATTTTTTGTTCTCCGTATTGTATTTGCAGAAAATGCACTTTTATTCGCGTGAAGAGAAAATACATGGCAGAGAGAGCACGTCGAACTCCAACCGCGGGAAGTCGGAACGCGACGCGCCTTTCGCCTTCATTCCCTTCTACATATCGACAGTCCACATCGCGATCTCCACAAACCCAACATGTCTTCCCCGTTGAACTTCCCGGACTCGGACGACGCGCCTATGCAGAATGAAGGCGACGCGCAGCAGACACCCACGCGTCGCTCAACTGGGCAGAGGCGCCAACTGTTCCATACTCCCTCCGTGGCAGGGGGTACGCCAGCCACGGGGATTGTAGCACGACGCGCTTTGGCAGGTACTCCTGGCGTCAGAACTCCGGTCAGACGCGCTCAGAATGGTGAGATCTACGCGTACATTGTATTGAAATCACCTAACCAGACGCGTTCCATCGCTTTGCAGTCGCCGCTGCTGCTTCCTCGTCGCCGCTGAACTTCCCCGGGTCGTCCTCCCCTGGAAGTCGTATAGGCACCGCACCTCAGCCAAACTTCGACGAGTCGGACGATGTACCCATGAGCGATGGCGCGAGATCTGGTCGCCCTCTCTTTCATCCTTCGTATGTCAGGCGCTGAGTGCCGCTGCTGAGGATGTTGCTTACCGGCGCTTTCTATTAGAACTCCCATGAGCTCTCCTCGCCGGAATCGCCGAGGAGATGTGCACCCGACCCAGTTTGTCCCTTCAAGTGTTCGGCGTCGAAATGTTCAGGCGCAAACTCCGGCATCTGCGCTGGGCTCTGAACCTCCAGCCCCAGCATCATCTGCTCCAGTCCTATCCGTTATCACTCCTTCTGAGGGTCCTGATACGACTCGCGTACTTTGGGGTACTGCTGTCAACGTTCACGATACTCGGGATGCCTGGATCGACTTTTTGAAGAACTTCAAAGTCAAGTATCGCCGCGAGCACGACCGGAAGAACAACGTGACCTTGCGGGCCCTTCTTGACCCCAACGAGGGCGAACGGAAGCAATATGTCGATTACTTGAACAAGATGCGCTCAACAGACCAAACGACTTTGAATTTGGATGTGACGAATTTAAAGGCTTACCCGGGAACGAAGAACACTTTATATCCAAGTTTGATTAAATACCCACAGGAAGTGATTCCGATCATGGATGTAGCTCTGCGAGACGCTATTCAGGATATCATGGAGGAGGAAGGCGATGTTAGTCAGGCTGAATGGGCTTGGGCAGAGGAGGCACCCTTCCGGGTTAGGCCGTTCAGCGGTCAGGATCCCATCAACATGCGGGAACTCAACCCTTCTGGTAAGGAATCCTAATCTTTGTGCTCGGGCTTGGACTTACCGGAAAATTAATAGATACGGACCGGCTCATATCTATCAAAGGCCTGGTCATTCGAGCAACCCCCATCATCCCCGACATGAAACTCGGTCAGTGGTTTTGCCGTGTGGCCACTCCAGCGAGTGTTAACCACTGTAATTTCAGGTTTCTTCCGTTGCCTGAACTGCTCCCATACGGTTCAGGTAGAAATCGACCGTGGTCGAATAGCCGAACCAGAACGATGTCCTCGCGACGTCTGCAACGCTGTCGGTACCATGAACCTAATCCACGACAGAAGCGAATTCGCCGACAGACAGATTATTCGGCTCCAAGAGACTCCAGGTATGATTCTCTTGCTCGATTGTAACGCGGCTTCTAACCAGCTCCCGTCGCAGACTCGGTACCGGATGGCCAGACACCCCATACCGTTTCCATTGCCGCATATGACGAGCTCGTAGACTATGTGAAACCAGGCGACCGCGTCACAATTACCGGCATCTACAGATCCATCCCAGTTCGAGTTAACCCACGCCAACGAACCATTCGTGCTCTCTTCAAAACCTATGTTGACGTTGTGCACATCAAGCACGGCGATGACAAACGCATGGGTTATGACCAGGGTACTCGGACTGATTCGGCATCCCACCCAGTTAGTTTGGGAGTTGGAGGGGAAGCGGATGATAGCGAGCACAATCGCAACCCACTTCTTACGGTGCAAGGCGCTGTTCTGGATGACCCTGGCCGTACCCGTCAGCAAGCGTTGGAGGAGGAGCTCGTACGCATCAGCCAGCGGCCGGACATTTATGATTTCTTGTCGAGAAGCGTTGCGCCAAGTATATGGGAGATGGAAGACGTGAAGAAAGGAATTTTGCTCCAAATGTTTGGAGGGACGAATAAAAGTGTAGCGAAAGGTGGCGGGGGCGGGGGACCGAGATACCGCGGTGACATAAACGTACTTTTGGTGGGTGATCCCGGTACAAGCAAGTCCCAAATTCTCCAAGTGAGTTGAATTGCCCTTGAATCGGCCTAATTCGTCACTCATTGACGTCTCCTCTTAGTACGTACACAAGATTTCGCCAAGAGGAGTCTACACATCTGGTAAAGGCTCCTCTGCAGTCGGCCTGACTGCCTATGTTACCCGGGACCCCGATTCCAAGCAACTTGTCCTCGAAAGGTTCGCGATTATCTGCTTCGCCACTAATTGTATCGATGCTAATTAAATTGGGTCACAGCGGCGCGCTCGTATTGAGCGACGGTGGTACATGTTGCATCGACGAGTTTGACAAGATGTCAGATGCAACCCGAAGCGTGCTCCATGAAGTCATGGTCAGATCTACCGCACTAACCTTAATCCATACGCGAAGGCTAACGGCATCCTGTTTGCAGGAGCAACAAACGGTCTCAATCGCAAAGGCAGGTATCATCACTACACTTAATGCACGGACATCCATTCTAGCAGCTGCCAACCCCGTTGGATCCCGCTACAACGTCAACTGGCCCATCACCCGAAACATTGACCTTCCACCAACCCTCATCTCTCGATTCGATCTCTTGTATCTTGTCTTGGACAAGATCGACGAAACCTTGGACCGAAAGCTCGCAGAGCATCTAGTCAGCATGTATCTGGAGGACACACCGCAGACTGTTGGCAGGGATATTCTCGTTCGTGCACATCTCCTAGAGCCCTTGGGAGCTCACTCTAATGGTGCTTCTAACCGCCACAGGAACCAGAGAAGCTCACTGCGTATGTCACATACGCCCGCACAAAAATCCACCCGCAGATTTCTCAAGAAGCTGCTGACGAGCTAGTCGCTTGCTATGTCGACCTACGCAACATGGGCGAAGACGCACGAACGCAAACTCGGCGTATCACGGCCACACCGCGCCAGCTTGAATCTCTTATTCGCCTTTCCGAAGGCCATGCTCGGATGCGCTTCTCGAGCGAGGTTCGTCTGGAGGATGTTCAAGAAGCTAACCGGCTCATGCGCGAAGCTCTCCGAATGTCCGCAACTGATCCCAACACTGGACTTATCGATTTGGACCTCATAAACACTGGGGCTGGTCAGCAGGAGAGGCGACTGAGAGGAGATTTGAAGCGAGAGATCATGAATCTTTTGGAAGCGACGTCGACCTCGGGAGGCAGAGGAGGCATTCGGTGGACCGAGGCGGCCAAGCAGTTGCAGACCCAAAGTTCGGTGAGAGTCGATGCGGCTGAGTTCACCGAAGCGGTCAAAGCTTTGGAGTCGGAGGGCTTGGTCAAGGTAGTTGGCGAAAGGGAGAAGAGAGTCATTCGAAAGATTGTGGCCGAGTAATAACTTGTCTATCTATTGGAATTTCAATTGTTGTATTGCCTTAATCTTGTCATCAGGATGGCGCGAGGAGCTTACGACGCGATTCTGTTCCATGACTGTGATCAACTAACCCGGGATACCACACTGGTAAGGCATTGGTTCATGCATCGGGGCGTCTGAGGATGATCTCTAGGTACTCTAGGTAGAAGCCACAAGGGTCGCTTTGTCCAGCGGCGTTGGTGTGATACGCGGTGCACGTGCCCGGACTTTTCGCATGACCCGTCCCGGAACTTGAGCCATTGTCGTTCGCTTTCTCTCAACATCTTCCCATTCCCCTCCACTCCTCATCAATCTCTTTCATGCATAGAATTCGTCGTGCGCCTCGTCTGCCGACCTCAGCGCGGTCCTTGTCCACAAGAGCCACTAAAGTCCTTTCTGCTTTGGGCATTCCCACCGAAACGGGCAAGGTCATTCCAGGTGTCTACGACGGGGCATGGGGAGGCTCAGGAGAACCGATTGAGTCTCGTTGCCCATCTACTGGAGAGCTTCTTGCTACTGTTTCCACTGTGAGCATGTCTGTGACGACACCCAAACCACCCGTCGAGGTCTGACACGTTGTGTTATTCCACGGCAGGCGACCCCAAAGGAGCTTCAAGATGCTATCTCGAAGAGTCGCGACGCATACAAGGAATTCAGGTTTATGCCCGCTCCTCGACGGGGCGAAGTGGTTCGCCAAATCCGCGAGGCACTGGCAGCGAAGGTATGGCCGAGAAGACAACCCCAGTATACTGAACCTTAGAGCTGACCGGTTGCTTCTAGCGGGACGAACTTGGAGCCCTCGTTTCCCTCGAAATGGGAAAAATCTACTCCGAAGGACAAGGCGAAGTGCAAGAATTTGTAGACATTGTGAGGCATCCTTGGCTCCTTTGTCCAGCGGTTATCTTGCTTACCATTTCATTTTAGTGCGACTATGCTGTTGGATTATCTCGAATGATGAACGGCCGAGTAATAAGCTCAGAGCGGCCAGGCCACAGTATTCTTGAAGGTTTGTATTCTGCGTTGGGCTGTAGCTTCGTTTTTAACGGTTTTCCTTAACTCGCAAATCCTAGTCCCCAATCCACTCGGTGTCGTCGGGGTTCTCTCTGCTTTCAACTTCCCGGTAGCAGTGTATGGATGGTATGTCGAGTTTTCCCTCCAGAAACCTCAAACCAGGCGGCTTTAATGCAATTGGTCTCTGTAGGAACCTCGCTTTATCCATGGCTGCCGGCAACGCGACAATCTGGAAACCTGCGCCTAGCACCCCACTTTGCTCAGTTGCCGTCACAAAGATCGTTGCGAACGTTCTAGAGAAGAATGGCATACCTGGAGCAGTAGCTGGCCTCGTTTGCGGTGGGAAAGCAGCTGGCGAAGCCGTAGTTGGCAGCAGCGATGTTGATATGGGTGCGTCTCTTTGTGAAAACCTGACTGAGGCCCAAGGGCTGACGGGAAATTCAAATCAATAAGTATCGTTCACCGGGAGTGAGGCGATCGGGAAGATTGTAGGAAAAGCGGTTCAGGATCGGTTCGGCAAGGTCCTGTTGGAACTGGGTGGCAACAACGCGGTCATCGTGATGCCTGATGCGGACCTCTCCTTGGCACTCCCATCTGTCCTATTTTCTTCCGTCGGAACCGCTGGTCAGCGGTGCACTTCCACCCGACGCCTGTACCTTCATCGATCAATTGCAAACGAATTCCTCGAACGGCTTCAAAAGGCATACAAGACTGTCCGCATGGGCGACCCCTTGACAAAGGGGACTCTGTTGGGACCCCTCCATAACGAAGGTGCTGTTGGAGTTTACAAACAGGCGATAGAAGCCATCAAGTCCAGCGGAGGAGAGATCATCGCAGGAGGAACAGCCGATACCACAGAATTGCTTCCATCTGAGCTACATCGAGGTCACTTCGTCCAGCCGACCATTGCAATCCCAAAGTCGCCCTCCACATCGCAAGATATATGGCGCACTGAGACGTTTGCTCCAGTTCTCAACGTGGCTCTGTTTGATGAGCTCGACGAGGCGATCGAGTGGAATAACGCTGTTCCACAGGGGCTGTCAAGCAGTCTATGGACGAGAGACATTCGAAACATCGGAAAGTGGCTTGGACCAGGAGGAAGCGATGCTGGTATCGTGAATGTGAATGTAGGGACAAGCGGAGCGGAGATCGGTGCAGCATTTGGAGGGAACAAGAGCACGGGTTGGGGACGGGAGTCGGGAGGAGATGCCTGGAAGCAATATGGTGAGTATTGGGCAACCTCTCCCAAGTACGTGTGCTAAAAACATCCGTTCACAGTCCGATGGTCGGCCTGCACTGTCAACTTCTCCAATGAGGTTCCGCTAGCACAGGGTGTCAGTTTCGATACTACTTAGCTTCTTATGAAAATGTCCGGGCGACTTGCCCAAAGATGCGTCAACCATCGATCCTGCACTGACCTCTCCAACTGGATGCCGCTTCTGACGCTGATGCAACCGTAAGGAATGCCCTTCGAGGTCCACACCCTTGAATACGAGCCAATCCTAAGTAGTCTGACTTGCCTACAGGCGGCATGGATGACCGAAGGTCGGTCAGAAGCGCTGGCATTGGAAGAGCGGCACGGTGACGACTGATATGACACTCGCTAGATCGGGGATCCCAAGCCCGGCAACGATCGTATCGGAGCCCGTTGAATAGACAAGACGTCACCTCCGGAAGTTCAGCGCGCGGCATAGGCGAGAAGCAGTGAGCAGAGGCTGAGTGCCGTCCGTTATTCGGGGCCCGATAGATGCGCGATAGACGCAGCCCTCAATTGCACCGAATCCCAGTGGCGTGACCGAAATACAAAGTCGAAAGGGTACACCGAAGCTGCGAATGTGCATAACCTATTTCGATCAGTGTAACTCCGCTTTGAATGTAAACAGGTGTTCTTCCCAGACGGCTAGTATTGTCGTAATTCAAAGCCCCTTGGAACCAGATGCGAATAGTGAAAGTAGAAAGTACCATGCTCGCGACACGCTACCCGCCTCAAAATAATATTTCATTTGTCGACGCGACGAAGTTTCGAGTCACACGCATAGCACAGCAGAATGTATCTGGGATTTGATCGACAAGTGCAGGAAGAAGTACAAGGTAGAAGTGGAGTGCCCAGTCTTGCCGGCTGCTGGCGACAAATCTAGTGTCCGTATCTGGTGATCGTGAAGCAGACATCAGCATTGTAATAGGGTGTGGCGAACTCTCGGAGAAAGAAATGGAATATAGATAAAATTGGGTAATATTAACGCACTTTTGCATTTCCCATTCTCTGTTGTCCAGTGGGCACACGTTTCGAGTCTTGAGCCATCTCGAAATGCAATGGAAGTGGAAAGCGTGCTGTAGCGTGCCAATCAAGGCGCACACAAGTCCGGTCCGAGTAGGAGTTGCGGGTTGGTAGACCGGAGGCGGGGCGAGTCGCGAACGTTATTTCCAGGGTGGCGGACAGGATTGAAGAGAATGGAGATCGGTAACGCCCAAGTCAATTACCGGGAAGAGGTAATAATGGCAAACGAGGCACGCACGTTGCAAATACCCCAGGCGGCGTTGCATTCCTCGCTTGTGGAAGAGACTTGGTTGGCTTGACAGTCGATGCCTACAAATGAACGCGTTTGACAGGTCGGATGGTCAACGAAGATGATCTTTGCCTAACTTGGAGATAAATGAAGTGGGGGAAACGTACAAAGATCCATAATATGATTCCTGCAGATGGCGCAATTGTCGACGACGATGTCTGGAACACGCGGGGAAGGCGCGTCAGTCTAAACCATAAGGACCTTGACGCCGCCGGGCGAGACAACACGTTTCCCAATGTACACGTACCCCAAGCCCACAATGAAACGGCGTTCCACTAGGAGGGAATGGGAGTTCAAGCCTCCGTCAGCGCGCCCGCCTCAGCAGCCACGGATGGATGGAGTGCGCATGCAATTACCTTCTTAACTTCAAACTTTTTCTTGCCGCTGGATCCTTTAGCCTTCCCCTTGGCTACTGGTGCGGATGGGGCAGGGGTATCAACTTCCATGTCGGCCATACTAGTCGTCTACTGAAAGTCGTTCAAGTGAGTAGTGGTGAAAGGGGAAGGTGTGGTTGAGAACGGGGACCTGTGCGGTGACTTCCCACGACGCGGACCTTCACTATAATGCATCGCAATGCGGACTAATCCGTACAAACCGACATATCGCAATCTAGGGACTCGATTATCTTTTGATCTCATCTGAGCGCTCAATGCACAACTGGACACCTGTGGATAGAGTCTATGGGAAATGATATAGCATTCACACTGATCGAAGTGAGGTCAACGAGCATGGAGCAAAAGACAATTCGTTGCGAAGAAAATACAAGGAAATACATTAGGGATGCGAAAGCTCAGCGGGTATCGCCGCAGATGGGTGTGGGTCGTGGATGATCGATAATATTAGGAACAGCAAGGATTGAATTGAAACGAGGCAGATACGGGGGAAGGGCCAGCGGGAATGAAATCAACGAGGCAGAGAAACACGACGAGAGCTTCCAAGATTTTGAGAGTCGGGACAAGTCGAGAACCTTGAGTCAAGGTTGGTCGAGAACGGGAATGGGGGGGTGGAAAAAAGACGGCTGGTGGAGGGAAGTGAGCTGGTATAGGCGTTGGGCAATACAAGTACAGTTCTGGATGGATGGTCCGTTAGCTCCTTCAAGTCTGGTTCGATTGTGAAGGTGCTCACATTTTGGAAGACCACCGTATAATCCCCAACAGGGACATTTAAGCGATTTTGACGTTGTCACTGAAGACGACTAATCTGGGAATGCCACCGCGCGCTCTCAAGACGTCCTCGGCGATCTCTGGTGCTTCCTCTCCATAGAGTTCATAGTCCGACATCTCTATTGGTGATGGCGATGGGCGACCAGGGATTGAGGATGGGAGATGTTCGTAGACTGCGGGGGGAGATGAGGTCAATAAGGGATGAACGTGCGTTGTCGGTGGACGAGGAACGTACAATGGGTTTTGACGCTCTCGAAAGAAGCAGCGCTGTCCCTCGACTCTTTTCGCCGGGTTACGCGCTTGATCTGCGATTCGTTGGAAAGCGTAGTTCGGAAGACCGTTCCGTTTATCCGTCGTGGAGGTGGATGGGAAAGGAAAGAGGTCCGGAGTAGGGATTTGTGCCGGTCCGCGGGGGTTGAAGGTTTGGACCCGAATAGATAAGCCGAGCGGGATGGGACAAGTCGGGTGCGCATGCGTTCCGAAGAGAAGGACATGGGAAAGACGGGACGGGGAAGATGACGAAAGAGGAAAGCAATAAGCGCTCTGGGGCTGACTGAGATGATGGGGGGAAGGGGGAGACTTACGGTTGCTTTGACCTTTGCCTTGAGGGTTGGTGAAGCGGAGGACGAGTTGCAACTTGAGATTTCGACAGACATGGATACGGGTGGTTAGAAAGAAAAACTGGCGTTTGATGGGATAGAGTTGGTGGAGGGAAGGCGTTGAGAGGAAGCGGAAGACGAGAGGGAGGGATGGGGGGGACCTGGGTAGTCTGTATGGCCTTTGAAGGGTGAGGTGGATTAAATAGGACGGTAGATGGATGGAGGGATAGGTTAGCGCGTCTTTGGGGGGAATTATCCGACTTTTTACTTCCCTCCAGGGTCGACATGATAGCACAAGGTGTTCCTCGCGGCATGGCGTCTTTGCATCGAGGGCATGGGAAAACGTGGGACGCAGGCGCTCAACGTCATTGCCTCAAACATTCGACGTATCCTTCCCTCCCTCCCCCGCATAGCCACTCCTCTGTCGCACTCTCTCGGCGGCGCCCGCTGAGCCCTGGGCTGAACCTGCCCATTGGGGTATCCCTTACAGCATCACAGAAACACACCTTTAAAAAAGCCTCAGTAAATAAATAATATTTATTTAAATGCCCCAATGCTAATCCTCTTCCTGACCTTCCCGTTCTTCGGCCCCGAAGGCCCGCAGTGGTCTGATGATGTCAATTGGCGTCACTACTGCTCGACATCCCCAATCATGTCTCCCCCGTGGAGATGCTACTTCGGGGGAGACCAAGAGAGCGTAGGAACGTCGAGAGCGTCCTGGCAAAAGGTCTGTGGGATAAATTTGGAGAATCGGTTGCTGATAATACCGCGAGCGCCTATCATCCGGCGTTTGGTGGCTTGCCGCCCCCGATCGACGTCCTCATTGCCCGACAATGCTATCGCACCGCTCGTTGTTAAATAATCTGCCTGCGATCTTACAGTCATTCACAGACACGAACATGCGGCCCACCTCCCCTCATCCCAAACTCTCGCTAGTCCAGGTCCTCATCCCTGGCCACGATGCAGCACTCTCGAACAATCGGTCTGCTCGGCTTGAGAAGCATTGTGGCGTCGCTTTCCACAGATGATGCTCCTCAACCCTTCGGCCCCGTTGGATGGGAGGCCACTTCGGTTGCTGTTCTGTGATGCATTCGAATACGTAGCAATGACGCCACAACCCGTCTTCCCTCACTTCCCCATCATCCCCTTCTCCAACGTCAAACGCGTCCAGAGCTATGAATTAAAACACGACCCGGGGGAAGGTCTAGTCATCCACTCTCGCGAAACCCTGTAACCTTCCTTCCCTGCCGTCTGGGCTCGTCGCTCCTGTGCGCTGTTGCCTCGGCCCTGTCTCCGACAACGACCGTCGATTGTTGTGTCCATTTCCATCCCGCGCCTCCTCCACCTCCACCGACATGTTACCCACTTCGCCCCCTTCATCTCCCATAAGACCACCCCAGATTCTCCGGGCCCAAATCGCTCTCCGGGTGATAAAATTGAAGCATGATCGCAATCCGGGTAGCGCTTCGATTGTGAATTAAAGCTCAAGATGAAAAGAGAAAGACGAACCCCAGAATCGATTCCTAAGCTCAACTTGCCGTCCCTCAGAATCTCCCAGCTCAGATTTACAGAGCACTCAATCGCTCCACAACTCGTCGGCTCTTGCCGCTGTTGCTCCACCTGATCTGCCGTTTTAAGGCTTGGGAGAGGAAGCCGATATCTTCAGCTTGGGTCAGGGATGCTGAGCCCGCTCCACCGACGATCTTCCAAGGGCCTGTAACCAAAGTTGCCGAACAACATGCCTTTACCCTTTGCGGAATATCCTCCGCATCGTCTTTCATTACATTCTTTGGTATCCAAAAGTTCATGTGAAAAGAGCAAGTCAAAAAAGAAATTAATATTACAAATAATCGGCGCTGAGGTTGGTGTGATCAACGCGGTGAGGACCATTGTTACGGTATATACCTCGTGTGCCACCATATCTTGAGAACCGCTAGACTTCTTACTCCAAACCCAGCCATCGCCCATTGCCTATCGAATGACAGCCATACAAAATCCATACGGATGCCTCATGATTATGTGGCGTTCACCCCAACCAAGCCTTTGGCAAACGAAAAGGACTAAGTATTAATTATCCTTCCTTCAGCCCAGTCGCGTTCCCTGGATTCCGAATTCGCCATTCCCTTGTTCCCAAACCCGCTTTTTAGTGGAGTGTATTGACGTTGACAGGTGCATATGACAGTTGATTGAGCAATCTTCAGCCAACTAGCACCCCAAAAAGGCCCCGGGCCTTCTGCTGGCTACTTGTGACCGATCAACGAATGCTTGTTCGCACGTATCGCCTGGATCACTACTACAGCAATAGGATATTTTAGGAAGGGCTCGAGAGGGCGCTGGGATCGGGGGAGGGAGATGGCTCTCCCGGTGGGACACCTGCTGGGACCCACGACTGGCGGTCCGCCGAGGGACAGTCTCTGATCAAAAACCAAACGAGCAGCGCTGCTTTTGACCACTGATGACTCCAACGGAGAACGATAGCAGTAATTTATGGGGCACGGGGAGGAGAGAAGGCTTGCAATAGGGTGGTCTTGACCGACAGGGTTATTGAAGTGCAAATCTAGCGCGCCCATCCCCCCCGCGATTGTTCCGGTGCTAATGTCCTAATGGCAGAGTGTTATAAAAGAATTGTGAACATTGTATACCAAAATATAAGGCGCCATCCTAAATGAGTACAACAGCCACCTTCTTATCCAATCGGTTAAGGGCAAGGACAAAAGTGCCAAGGGCTCTGTGGAGGGATAGCGTGTTCCTCTCTCAAAAGATTAATGATGAACGCTGTGGTGTCTTGGTAACATAACCACGTACCCGCTGAGATTTCACAGAGATTAATTGAGCTACAATCAATGCGTCGACATATCAAGAGCGAACATTTCGCTGAAAGACAAGGACCCGGACTAGCTGCGATACAACACTTCGATACCCTAGGTAGTGCCTAAAGTTCCTAAATTAATGAGTTTTCCTCTGAAATAGATGGGGAATCGGGGTGGGGGATAGTCGAGTAGTTGGGATTGGCGATGACTTGGCGCTACTAGACAGATGTAGCCTCGTGGAACCGGTTTGTTCGGTATCTAGAGGGAGCCCAAAGGATCCAGTTTCAAGTCTCAGGATAGTAAGATAAGAGACTTTTGTATTCACAAACAGAGGGACTAGGGGTCTTTCTGGAGAGGAGAGGTTTCCATGACATGCCGACATGCTAACAATTAAGGCTGATCAAGTGTATCGTGCAGCAGGAATTGGGATTGGGTTGGCTTTATCCAGCGTATTGTTACTAACAACGGACTGCTATGTTTACATGGTGGTTGGATTCAGGTTTTATCCGTGACGGTCCTGCGTCTATGGGCGCGTTAGCCTTATTAGTTGGCGGGGCGCGGTCAGATCACGTGAGATGTGCTGTGTGTTTGTCCTGTGAACCGGGATTCGTTGGAGTTTCGACCGAACAACACGACACCCACCACCGACTACCCTTCCCCCAGGCGACAACCCCTGGGTCTACTCCACAAGCAATGGACGACCTCGATACAGTAGGAAAGTATGGAACTATCTCTCTTATCCGCAAGAACACCCTCGAAGCCATTACCTCCTACCCAGTTGATGATGAACGAACGACATTTGGGAGGTCAGTCACCCCGGCCAAGGTTCCTGGCTAGATGTCTGACAGCTTCATATCGTTGCAGAGATCCCAAATGTAGCATCAGAATGTACTTTCACACCGTAGAACCACTGCACTGTTCTCTTTATTTTGATGACGGGAAAGTACGTACTCCCTTTGCAGCGTGTCACGACCAGCTTTTCTGATCGACTACATTTCGCTAGGCGTACCTGGAAGTTCATGGAAGCGATGGAGTCACAGTGGACGATGTTCTGGTTCCCTCCGGCTCCACTGTCGCTCTCAATAACGCCTCGAAGTTCATGATCTGGCGAAAGCTCTTTTCCTTCAACTACCCACCTCGCGAGATTCGGAGTAAACTTATGACCGTACGTAATTTGCATTTCAGGTTCTTCATGTACTCAAATCTGTTTTAGAGTCCCCGCAAAGCCAACAGCAAATCGCTTCGTATGTCAATCATCCATTCCGCCGTCATCCTCACCCCCCGGGCCAACTCCCGAACTCAAACTCTGGATCTGCGCACCCTTCAATCACCCATCAGACCGTACAGAGAAGCTCCAAATGAAGTTGTTACATTTGTGGACACCGACCAAATTGCTGTCGTCGAAGACGGCTGCGCTCCACCTGCACTGGCTGGCGGTCTGATGGGGGCTGAGGAGGAGCAGGACCGATCTCTTGTTGCTTTAGAGGAGATTGATTACGATGAAAATGCGGTCGAGGATCCAGCAGTGAGTTCTTACTGTTTCATCTTGGCTTTCCGCGCAACTGATTTGAATGCACGCAGTTCTCTCGAACACCGGTTAAGCGTGCATCCACTAGCAATCGTTTCACCTTCTCGCAGCAACAGGGGTCGACACCTTTCCGCGCTCTAACTCCCACCCTACATCGTCCAACTTCCACGCACGTTCAGGTTCCTCCACTCTCTTCCGTTAAGTCACCCGTCCCAACATTCCTCCCTCCCTCTGCATCACCCTCTGCTCCTCGCCTACTTTCCCCCGGACGTCCACTTCAGTCCTCCAGTCTGGTACCCAGAGATCAGTGGCGTCAGGCTGTCGTGGCCGGTTTCACTCCCCAACCCCCGAGAACACCGCCCAGGAGGAAGCAGGCGAGAATGAGCATGCACAAAGCCGTCCTGGTGAGAAGTGCACATAGGTTGATGATGGCTGCTGCAAAGGAACGTGAGGAAAAGGAGGAGGAAGATGAGGTGGAAGAGGTCGTCAGTCCTGAGCGAAAGGCGGCCGCAGCAGACTTCGCGGGTGCTGGAGAGGAGGCCGGAGATGATGATGCCGAGGGGGAAGACGACTTTGAAATGCGAAATCATCAAGTGGGAGGGAGCGACGAGGATGACGGCGAGCGGCCTGATTCTGGTTCCGGGCCAGGTGTTCTGCAAGCAGGCGCCAACCTTTTTTCATCACTGTCCACCTTCGTTCGCAAGAGTCTATCCCCAGAACGGAGGTCTGCCAGCGGAGGGGCTTATGCTGGTGTCATTGATCACGAGCCTGAAGACGGAGAGATAACCGATCAAGCGTCGACGTCCCCAGCACTTCACCGACCTGCCCCCACCGACGGACAGCCCCATCCACAACCGGCACTTGTATTCAATTTAGGCTCCAAGGAGGCTCTCAAACCCGTCCATTCCATTCCGAGTCTCCCCTCTCAGCAGAGCCCCGTTCGTCCAGCAGTTCGGTTCACCTTCGCTCCCTTCCAAGTTTTGGGACCAACCCCTGAGGAGATCCCTCGCAAAGAAGAGGAAATAGAAAGGAGTACCGAGGAAGATATCACGGATGCGCCGGGTGCCGAACTTTTGGCAAAAGCAGCCAATCCCATTACCCGACACGAGGCGAGCTGTCGGCACTCTTTTCTGTCGCATTGTTGGTTCTAACAAATCATGTCTTCACAGAGCAATCCCTTCTACACTCCGCAGGCTACTCGCGCGCTTCCGCTACAGACTAACACCGCCGCCAGACCCCATGCGTCCGTATTCGACGGAGAGATGCCGAAGTTGAACACTTTCTGGAGCAAGCCTGTCCGTCCTCGGAAGAGCTTGGATCCTTCTGCACTCTTTGCTCAGTCCTTGATGCAAGCAACTCCATCCAAACTTCACGTGGAAGAACAAGCCCAGGGAGATGAGATAAAAGCAGGAAATGATGAAAATGCCGAGGGAGAGAGGGTGAGTGTATGCGCTTGGTTATTTCGATGCTCAAGAGAACTCAAGAGTGAGGCTGTTAGGCACTCCGCGCTCAACGGCGAAAATCACTACTGGCCGCAATGGATGCCACCCCGCGCCATCTTGCCGATCCATCCACTCGTAGATCGGCCGTGTTGGCAGGTGCTTCGAAGAGGAGAGAGGGTAGCCTGGTCCCCGGCAGTCCATCCAAGAACCTTCGACCTGACAGTCTTCCTAAAATCGACCACAACCTCCCTGTAGGTCAATTACAGGCTGGAGTTGGGCCTGAACCAACCCTCGTGGATTTGGCGGAGCTCAAGGATGAGCAGGTCGAAGACCCCACCGGACGACTCCTCTTGGAAGAGGAAAGCGACGTCAGCTCTGCGTTCGAAGCGGCGGCCGTGGCGGTTGCCGATCCGCTGGATATGCTGAAGGCGAACGTTGCTAGGGCTCGCCGGGAAAGCGCGGTTAGAGCGGCGAGACTTAGTCACGGTGGTGGACTTCTGGATACCCCGACCCACGCACTAAAGCCTCTGGAAATGTTTGACTCCCAAGTCACCATGGACGGTGCCGAAACTCAATCGCTGGATTTGGCTGGACTGCTGTCGGCTGGTCATTTCGAGGTACCCACCCCCGAATCAAGCTCACCTAATGCAACTACAACCGGCGAAGAGGGTCTCGAGGTGGACATTACAGAGGCGCAGGTGGAAGTGGCGGAAGCCCAAGCTGAAGTAACCAAGGAGTTTGACGTCACGGCCATGAAGGAGGAAACAGTAGATGTCGAGGAGGAACCTGTGAGGACTCGTCGCGCGACCAAGCGCGCTTCCTCTCCGCTAAAGCGAGACACCACCGAGCCAAGTCCAACGCGGGCGACTAGGGGCACTAAAAGAGGCGCCGCAAGTGAAGCGGAATCTAGCGTCGCTAAGCGCTCTACCCGTCGCAGAGTGCAAGAGGCCCAAGATGAAGAGCCGCAAGATCTTCTCGTAGAAGAAGCCCCAAGGCCACTTCGCCGGGGGCGAAGTGCAACTCCTGCTGCCCAAGCCCCTCCAGACGACGCCGAACCAGCTGCACCTACTCCATCAACACGCGTGACCCGCCGAGCAGCATCCGAAACACCTCGATCCGCCAGTCGGTCGCCATCAAAGGCGAGAGCCGCTCGGGGAAAGTTGCCGGCGGAACCTGTGATTGAAGAGGAGATTGTCGAGGACGACATTCAACCCGTTGTCAAAACAACGGTTGCGCCAAAACCGTCCAAGATCGCCAAAAGCAAGGCGGGGCTCGTCCGCCCCCCTAGTCGAACCGAAGAACAGGAGCCTCCAGTCCGCCGTGTAGCAAAAGCCAAGGGCTCTATCTCAACGAATCCCACGACAACATCTACGCGGTCAGGGCGTACAGCCAGTACGAATCCAACAGCTGGTCCCTCGACTCGCGTTTCGAGTGCTGTTCCTCGCGTTTCCACTAGCGCGACGGCCACTACCAGTGCGATACCTTCGAAGCGTACGGCAGGGAATAGTGAGCGCCCGACCATTGGTAACGTTGGCGTGAGAGTCAAACGAAGTACTCGGCCAGATCCTGACCAAGGTGTGGACGACGAGGAAGAGTCTGGTCCTCGGAAACGCCGCAAGGCAGCCGTTACGGTCAAGGAGGAAGAGGCGGACGAACCACTTGTGCCCAGTGGCTCCTTGGCAAGGAAAACGGGCGCTCCGCGCTTACCAAGCGCACTTCCAACAGCAAATCGTCGTGCACCAACAACAACCAAAAGAACACCAAGTAATCGGAAGGGCCCAGCCGATCATAATAAGGAGAATACACCCGAAACCGTTCAAGCTGAAGATCAAGCGACTGGAAAGGCATCTGTAGGCAAAACCAAGGCTGCGAAAATTCCAACCGCAAGCACCCGAGGCAAATCTGTAGCAACGGCTTCAAACCAAGACGAACTGGTTGCACATTCAGGTGGCAAATCACGCCGTGAGCGTCCGAAGAAGTAACATATCTGTTCTCTATGTATCATTTGGTTTTTGTAGATATATTGGTCCCCTGAGCGTGGTTTAATATTTTGACAACTATAAATGCCTCGAATTGGCACAGCGTATTAAACCTGAGTCGCGTCCATCATAGGAAGTTCTATATGCTGGTTCCCCAGGGGGGGGAGGTTGATAAAGCGTGAGACGTGAAGATCCCCGAAGTTGGGGGCGACATCTCCGTGCCAGTCAGCAAAGAAATCGAACTTTCACCCCCCCTCCTTCGCAAGCATTGACCTCTCAAATGTCTTTTGGCGGGTTTGGTACGTGAGACTATATATATCTTGTTTGGC
Source organism: Tulasnella sp. 417 (assembly GCA_019633465.1). Classification (NCBI taxonomy): domain Eukaryota; kingdom Fungi; phylum Basidiomycota; class Agaricomycetes; order Cantharellales; family Tulasnellaceae; genus Tulasnella; species Tulasnella sp. 417. The sequence continues at coordinate 53,569 of WSTY01000028.1, forward strand.
ATCCACAGCTTATTCGTCATGCTTAGGAACCACCACCTCGCAACCGGCTTTCGGAGGTCGGCGTCGTTCACAACCTTAGATTTGCGCCTTGACTGATCGCGTGCCACATCATTAGGCAACCAAGCCCAAACCACTGCAGGTCTTGGTCTCTTTGGACAGGGCACCCAGCAACAACAACCGGCAGCGGCTACGGGTGGTCTGTTTGGCACTCAACAGCCCCAAAATCAACCTGCTACTGGCCTCTTTGGCCAGCCAACGAATCAAGGTTTAGGAGCTGGCGGGAGTTTACCAGGGAGTGCAGCGCCGAATACTAGCCAACCAACAACTGGCCTTTTCGGACAGGCGCAGCCTACGTCAGGCGGGCTCTTTGGACAGAATCAACCAGTGGCTCAAGCCCAGCCAGCCAACGCTGGGTTATTCGGAAATCAACCGCAGAACACTTCGGGGAGCGGGGGTCTCTTTGGGAATACGGCGACGACTGGGGCTACGGGAGGAGGCTTGTTTGGAAACGGCGGCGCCACGACCACCGCCGGCGGATTGTTCGGAAATCAGCAGCAGCAGCAGCAGCAGCAACCAGCAGCGACTGGAGGGCTTTTTGGAAATGCATCGGCGACGACACAGCCAGTCGCTACTACATCTGGTTTTGGAGGTGGCCTTTTCGGTCCCAAGCCCCCAACCACCGGACCCACTAATGCACCATTGACCATTTCTACGCTGGGGGGACCGTCAACATCCACCTTCCCTCAGCAAGCACAGCCGGCCTCGTCTCCAAATCCCATCTTCGGCAAAGTGGAGGAGATTTACAATGCGTGGAATCCTACTTCTCCGTCTTGTCGATTCCAGGTGCGTCCTCTTGCTACTTTGCGGACGGTATAATCACTTATCTACGGCTATGTACGATCCAGTATTACTTTTATAATATGGTAGATCCGCAGCAAGTTGCGCTCTATGGTAGACCGCCTAACGCTACAAACGAGGCACTCTGGCAGAAGGCTGTTAGGGAAAACCCCGATCCAACGTGGTAAGGCCTTGGGTTAGTTTCAGAAGCTATTTGACATCTAAACTGAGTTTGTGCTATTAGCTTGGTACCCGTTCTCGCCCTTGGATTCGAAGACGTTAAGAAACGGGTTGATGCCCAGGCGGCCAACGCGGCAGCACAGCAAAAACAGTTAACGGTAGGTCTTCAACGTTTACCTCGGGGTCTAATCTGACCGCAACCTTGTCGCGCAGGAACTCGCATCTCGGCTTGAAGTGATAGCCCAGAAGCACACCTTGACCACCTCGGTCCGCGCTCAAAAGGCTGCCCAAGCCCAGACTCAGATCAAGCAACGAATTACCGCCCTAGTGCAGCATCTTCACTTCATGATACCGACTGTGCGATCGTCTTCTATCCGGCCCGAAGAAGAGGCATTACGGGCAGCATTAGAGAGCATCGACGAAGAGCTGAAGCGGCCGGGCGGTCTAGGAAGGATGAAAGGCAAGCTCAGCGAACTATGGACCGCTGTTGGTGCTCTTGGTGCAATGCGAGAGCGAGCGCGGAAAGCGGGTGAAGAATTCGGCGGATGGCAAGTGCGGGATGAGGCCAGTCTCAACGAGCTTGCTCAGGTACGAGTATTTCTGCGTCTGCGCGGCGCGTGCCCGAAACCAACAATTTTATTACAGATCCTTCATAACGAGCAACAAGGTCTCTTACACCTTACAAAGATACTAAAGGATGATATGACGGATGTAGAGATCATTGAAGTGGGCCTCTCAGGCGGGGAATCGCGGAGTAAGTTAGGGCAAAGCAGGACTAATCCAGATGTAGCTCTCGCTCGATCTCTGTTACGATAATTTCACTGTTCTTTTTTGGTTGCCTCTTAGTATGGAGGTTCAGACGAGGCAACGATTACCTCGCTCGTGTGAAAGTTCTCAACCCTTCGATTACAACCTCGACCACGAGAAAGTCTTGTTCCCCTCTCGCAAAGCCACCATGACAACCCCGCTATCGCCAAAGTCGATCCACAGCCCACTCCCCGGAGTCGTAAGTCCTACTGGATTACGGCCAGCACTGAAGCACGGGACGTCAAGACCCACCAGCCCAATACCCTCGCCGACACCACCCGTACTCTCCCCGGGGTCTGTTCCTCTGCCCCTACCAACTAGGAGCAGGCAAAACAGCCTCGGGAATGGGACAGGCGGCATGTCGTCCCGGCCTCACACCGCACCGACCCCGAGTGGCAGTCGATACACCACGAAAGTGTCCTTTGACACCTTTGACGCTCCAAACACGGACGCCGATACTTTGTTCTCGTTCACACTGCAGGTACGAGAGCTCTGCATCCTCCTTGATCTCGTGCTGACGATATCCTATTACAGGTGAAAAGTGACGGGTACAAGAAGACCAGGAACACACGGGTTTATCTTTGTGCGGCAAGTACGGACGAAAGTGGCATGGAGGCGCTGGAGTGGTCGATCTCAAATCTGGTTGAAGATGGGGACGAGCTTGTGGTCGTCCGGGGCTTTGCTCCCGAAGATTTGCGTACGTCTCCATCTAGAATAATGCGGATTGGTGACTCATTAACTCCATCTTCATGCCTTAGAGAAGGACATGCACGAGCAGTTGCGAGAAGAAGCGAAGGATCTTATGCGTCTTATCCTGGAGCGGAATTCAGAGTATGATGGCCGAAGGGTGAGAATCCGCTGCCCAGGTTATTACATGAACGAGACAACCAACCCGGTTTCTGTAGCTCTCCGTCGTTGTCGAGTTCGTAGCAGGCAAAGTCACGTCAACTATCGACCGGATGACTGCTCTATATCGCCCAGACTCTCTGGTTGTTGGCACCCGAGGAGCCAAGCTTGGCCTGATGCAAACTCTTGGATCAGCGCTGGGCGCTCCGGGTATGGGCAGCGTATCCAGGTGAGAGCTAGGTTCCGGCAAGGTTTACTCGAGCTGATTGTGGATTGGTTATGCAGGTATTGCGTGAGCCACTCTCCTGTACCTGTGATTGTTGTCAGGCCGGAGCGGAAAGTGAAGAAGACGGTCGAAAAGAGGAGAGCGGATCCTAAACGGAGAGCTCAATTTGAAGAGTACGTCCTTGTCTTTGACCATTGTTGAATCACACTGACGACCCGAACGGAATCCTCCAGACTAACCAAAACACGAAGTTTAAGTGGTGTGAATACTTTGTAATGATAATTCTTAGATCCCTCAATACCCCCAGCTTGGGCGCGTGATTTATCAATTTACGGGGGGCGGGGGGGGGTTGAGGGGTGTTAGCAAGGAAGGGTGTTAGCAAGGAATGAATGTGAGGTCAATACTCAATCAAATCTTGCGCAAACCGAAAGATGGAACAAAATGATGGCATGTAGACAAGGTGGGGTTTTGTCCCGGGTGGTGTGGGAAACGACGGCTCATGGTATCTCGCCCATCCACGCTATGGAATCATTTCCACCATCCATCCCATCTGAGACCACTGGAACAACCGGTACCACGAAAAAGAAGAACGCCAGGATGGACAAGATTATCAAGCTAGCCAATGAGATCAAGAGTATGCTTGAAAGTGTCAACATGCCGGCGGTCACGAACCAACTCCACCGCGAACTTATCTTTTTCGCAGTCGAATCCATTCTTTGCGGGAATGTCTGCCAAGAGGTACTGCAAGCTCTCAATCGGACCCTCCATCCGGTGGACGCTGATGAGTAAGTGTCTCCCCCAATTGGATCAGTGATT
>WSTY01000029.1:0-28369 GCA_019633465.1 Tulasnella sp. 417
GAGTCCGTCTTCTGGCTCATGTTCTACTGGGCTCTGACTGCACAACCTGAGAAAGGTCCCGAGAAAGGTCCCGAGAAGGGTCCCAAGGAGGACATCGACCCGGCGACATGGGGCGATTTGATGGGAGGAGCTAAAAACCGTCAAAAGCTTATTGTCGACTTCGCTACTGAGCCTGACCAAAGTGGCATCCTCCATTCGGCTTTTGAACCGCTCATGGAGTTGATCAGCAAGCTCGCCGATGTTCTTCGGCTCGACAGGCATTGGCTTGCCGACTCACACCCATTAAACGACCCGGAATATATCGTCGAAGTTTTCCAACGGTTGATCCTCCAGTTCATCCTCGATAATCGCCATAAAGTTTTCATGGGGAAAAAGGTCCGCGAAGAGCGCCGTAGCATTAAGGGGGCTCAGAAAACCGTCAGCCGGAGCAGCACAAAGAACCAGACAACAAACTCGGCAAAACCAGCCAGTTCACTCGTGGTACGTCATCAACGCGCCTCTTTCAGCACCAGGTATTGATGGATTCTTGGGCCGACCAGAGCCACCCTGAGGAGGAAGAGCCGCGTTGAGGAGGAAGAGCCGCGTTGAGGAGGAAGAGCCACGTTGAGGAGGACGAGGCCCTTTTGGACGTCGACGGCACTGTGGATGACACCGAAGAAACCCGGCAACGATGAGGAGAAGATGAGGAAGAGCTTTGCTCTATTTTCCCTGCGGTATCGAGTTTCATTCCACTTGACTTGTCAACGGGGGCCGTCTCTCAATCGGTGTCCCCGTTCCTCACCAAGCTCCGTATAGACGTTCCCATTTTTCTCGTAGCCCTTCTCCACGTTGATAATGTAACCCTATTGTGCGTCTTCTTTCCATCCCATCGCTGTCCTCTCGGTCGCCATTGATCAGAAACTGTCAGCGTGCCCAAGAGTGTGAATTTTCCTTCTTGGAAATCAGGAATGAGTCTGTTGCCACTTCAACCGAATTCATTCCTAGACATCCTAGAATGAACTTTTCCTTTCTCTCGTTTGGACTCTCGATTTCCTTTCAACATTCACCTGACTGTTTACAATTAATCCTCCCTATACCAAGATTCGTCTGATTCGACTTGTCGTGGGCTTCGTTTACGAAAATCTACGTCAAAAAGCTCACCACTTGGTGATCTGGTGCCCTACAGAAATGACGGCAGTAAGGCTAAGCTGAGCGCTTGGAAATCTGTCGGCGGATGTAGAACCACATCTCCACCAGCAGCCGTATGGGAAAGGGATGGGCTGTGGGACCTCCATCGCCAAACGTTCCACACGTTTGATGGTTTCCAAGAAAGGCGAACGCTGTCTCATTGTACCCATCTTAGGAAATCACATCGAGGCGTGGCTAATATGAGCCTGGGTCAGCCAGGCCCTCCGTATCTAGTCTATTCGATACTTTACGTCCTTTGTATCCTTCCGCCACCATTCCTTGGATCGAGTCCCTCTCGTACCGCCTTTCAAACCCAATACAAGCAGTATTATTCAGTCAGCTCCTGGAGGATGTTTTTCGGGGCCGAATTTGGCCCTGAAGGGATCCATACAGCCGTAATGAGGTCGGGGCTTCGGGCATCAGGGACGGTTTGATCGGTGAGGTTCGCTGACCGAAGGGCCAGGAGGGATCGAAGGTGGTTTCGATTGAAAAGTTCGGGTTTCAGATGTATCTCCCTAAGCCGGGGGAGAGGGTAGTAATTCTCCCCGCCTGGGGTAACTACAGGGACTTGAAGCCAATTGAGGAAGCTTCCCATAACTTCTGTTGTTTCACGATTGTGTTCTCGCACAAGTGAGATGATTGTCTGCGCGTGTAGTGGCGAGTCCCGCTCTGCGTCGGCAAGAATATTTCCTAGCAAAGAGACCGTGTGCGCCGAGCCAGTTCTCCAGGGTGAACCCCCCGAGTATAGCTCTATGTCGACTACTCCTTCCAGAGACGCCAACCGAAAACCTCCAATATCGTATACCGTAATAGTGAGCCCCTTGGCTCGATGGAGCCACTGTATGATCAATCTCCACATGGAAGGGTTCAGGGCAGTCCCGACACCGTGGATGTGTAGTTTCAGTGTTGAGGAAGGTAGATCAGAGAAGAGTGAGAGGGCATCGAAGCCACCGCTTGCACTGTCCGATGCAATGATAAGGGTCTCTAAAGATGGTAACTGCAGAGGAAGGGGTTGTCGAGCAGAAGATCTGATCCCGCGGACCGTGAGGTGCTTGAGGTCTGGGTACATGGATAGAATTTGGTGCAGAGAGTCGATTGTCAAGGCCTCTTGTATGCCATCCACCCCATAGACGTCACTGAGCTCCAGCTCTTCGAGTCCCGATAGTCCGAGTGGGAAAGAGGAAATGTCGGTCTTTTTCAACCGGAAGCGCTTCAGTTTTGGCATATGACCCTTGAAGAGCTCTCGAGTGAGAGGCAGTCCTGTGCGTTCTATGGAAAGATGCTCCAAATTTGGAGCAGGAACGTTGAAGTGACGGGGTATGGATATATAAGGAACGGAAATTGTGATGGTATGTGCCCTGTTGATGTGCTGGGCGATAAGCGAGGTGCTCTGGTCAAACAATTCTTGAAAGAGCGGTGGGAATAGCTCGCATTGTATTGAGAGCGGGGACTGCTTCGTCCTCTCTAGCTGGAACGCTACTCCGGCTGGCCCGGTTGCAACGACGATGGTTGACCAGAGGGCGGGGTAGCCGTCGATGACCCGCATCCAACGTGACGACACTAGACGCAGCCAAAATAGCGCCGATTTCTCAGCTGCATTTGACTTGGTCGGATCGAGGACCAGTAACAAGATGTACTCTAGTAGCTCGTCAGGAAGGGCGTCCAGCGGGGACGGAGCCTCGTCATTGCTAGATCAGAACCAGGCCCAACGAAGAAACACCAGAAATGACCTCAGAAAAAAACTTTGAAAGTTGAAAGCGAAATACAGACAAACCTATCTCGTGGTATGCTAGGAACCAGGGACATTGCTTACGGGCTCGTACGGTTGGTAAGATTGCGTGGTACAGTTTCCCCCGTGCGCGATAGTATGGGGGTGTGCGATTCTGGATACCCGGACTGAATATGTCTAGCTTTGCACCTTGAAACAAGTGTTGCTGGCTCCTTGTACGCGGCAGTGGCCGAAGGTTGTGACTCGAGCAAAGCTCAGGGTCGCGGGAGTTGCAAAGCCGAAAATCCGACCCTTTGCACTTGCCGCAGAGATGATCCTTAGGCAACTCCGGCGACTGGCGCCCACAAGCGGATGGTATAGCGAGAGGCCGTATTCATGTAGTGTAATCGCATTAAGTGGCATTACAGAGCTGACTAAAAATAACGCTGGGTTCTTGGCAAGCGGCTCCAAAACAAGCAACTCCAAACGCCGTTGCCCTAATCCAGTCAACAACCACCATGTCGCTCCCAAACCAAGTACCCAGGGCGGACGTTAGTCAAACACATCCCCACGACTGGTCTTACGTCTCTGAGGGAGGTGCTACCATCGTCTTTTCGTATGCGGGGCCACCATCAAAGGAGTTCACGGGCACCGTCTTGCGTCTCCGCAAGATCATCGCCGAACCACCCCCTAAAGAGATTTACAAGCCACTTGACATTGCGGAAGGAATCGACCAAGCTAGTTCCGAAGAGGACGAAGGATATGATACATCTTCATCGGAGGACGAGGATGAGCCGGACGATCCGACAATCGCGTTCCAGGCAAGAATAACCAGCAAGCTCATCCCTCCAGAACACTTGCCTCGTTTGGAACCAGCCAAGCTTAAGAGACACTTTTTGGAGAAACTCTCAAAGAGAGGAGACAAGAAACGGCCCGAGTCGCGTAAGGACGTCGACCGCATCGACACCCACAAAAAGAAAGGGGTAATTGCTACAGACTTGATAGGAGGCACTGGTTGGGCAGTCGAGATCAAAGTAAGGACCGACGAAAAAGACTGAGCTTTGTTTTTTTTTTCTTTTGTCTGACCGCGCTCTCCGTGTCTTGTTCAGCCGAAGTGGGCTTTCTTGCCGAACCCGGCTCATCTCTCGGACGAGACGAAGGGGACTAAGGCGTCATATTGCCGCTTCTGTATGCACACCCACCAGCGTTTTATCAAGTCTCCGTCTAAATTCAGGAGCGAGTACTGTCCGCTTGACCTCTTTTCTGGTGACCAGGAGCGTATTCGGAAGGCGCTTCGGGATTTGTGGAACTCGTGGGTAGGCAGTGATGGGACTATCAATAACCTCAAGATTTTTGTCCACGGTTCGAACATCCCTCCAAACGATGTGCGTACCCTGAGACGATTGTGAAGCTAAGCAAATTCGAGTCTGACGGTGTCGGGCTGTTTTTGCCCTTCTTAGCTGCCACACCTCCACATGCTGTACGATGATTTGAAACTCCCAGCCGAAGGCCGTCCAACTTCCGGCCCAGACCTGCTCGAAGCTATCTTCCCAGCATTCGCGGATGCCCTGCTTCCCGTTCTTCTGGATACACCAGTCCTGACCACGCTCGCGAAACTGCAGCGTACCCTGGACCCATTAGACATCGAAGGTCTTTCCAAACTCTGGAAAAGCGACCCCAATCCCCAGACTCCATCTTCGGCGGCAGTAGGCGTTGGTTCTCGTGAAGTGAAATTGGCAGAGTGGGAGGACTTCCTCAACGAGTACCTCGCGGAAATGAAGAAGCCCAAGGAGGATCTCGAACGGGAATGGGCGAATCCAACTCACACAAGGTTGAGGTATCACTTGCTGGCATACCTCATGTCTGCAACTTTCAAAGATTGCTCGGTCATCCTTCGCTTCGCTCCAGGGGAGGGCCCTACAATTACGGCAATTGACTTGGACCCCAAATCAGTTGATCGCTTGGCGAAGTGGGAGAAGCTAGATAACGAAATAGTCGGGTGTTTTGTCGAAAGCGGGGACAAGGAAAAGCCTGCTTGTGTTGACGCTAGAGTTGGGTAGAACACTGTCAAGGGAGGCTGTAAACAAATCGGCCAGCTCCGAAATGAAATAGGAATTTGCATTAAATATCATAGTAATATAAAAATTATGCCGTTCCAGAGGGCAGCTCGTGAGCTGAGGTGAAGCTAGTCGCGGCGTTCCTCCAAGCACCGCGCTAACCTTGCGCCCAGATTCTTGCCCAAGATCGACAACGGGTCCGACATCCCTGGAACGAGTTCGGATCTAGTTCAGTGGTGAAAGCGGAGCTGGCCTAATCTATCACCCAGAATAGACTACAACGAGCATCAACTTCCAGAAGTATTAGGCCTAAACTTGCGGCCGCCGTGCTGCCGGAACGAAGTGATGCATTTGCGTTAGTTGCTCCTGAGTCGCAAGCTTCGACTTCGCGATAGACGTGTGGAGGGTTCTATTGGTGCTCGAGAGTGCAACCTTAGTGGCAGAAGCTCAAGTGAACTTGAAATGGATCGGCACTACACGTGAATTTCCTTAGCTGAACCTTGATGAAGTGACACGCAGGTTATGCATTGCTCGCGGAGATAGGAGCTATCTGGGTGCACCCTCGAATGGGACAGAATTAAGTCTCTGAGATATGGGCATTCGCCGCGCTCCCATTTAGCGCAGTTTTAGAGCAAAAAGTCGCATCGGAACGACTTCTCCCTGAGCAGAGGCGAACCCCAAATCCGTGACAGGTTTGGAGTATCAGAATGGCTTCTCGGATGAATTTTCACGGTCTTACGATATTTGTCTCCAGACTGAACCAGAGGCGCATTCCCCACAGCTCGCCGGCCGCAGTTTGGAAGTACTCGCTACTGCGTTCTTGGTTGCAAGTCGAATCTATGGACCGGGCCATAAACATTTCAACGACATTGAACGCGGTATTCATGTGATCGGATACACAGGGGTCGACAGGAAGGGTGGCATACATACCACGCCGCTTGGGGCCAACAACGACCAAAACGACCAACGAACCAAAAGCTTGGGTTGACTGGCATGCTTTTGATTGGGAACCCTTGAGCATGCAGGACGGAAAAACCCCGTCAGGGTGACCTGTGGCGTCCACTTGACGCCGAGACATGGGCGGCAAGGCGAACAAAGACGTCAAAAGGGTGATCTAAGAATCCCTTTTGACGGAGTCAACTTATATGGAGTCGAAAGACTAGTTCCTATTAAGTTGTCCGGGCGACAACTCATTTCGGGGCTTGACAGGTGCCCCCGCTCCAATCTTGGCGACTTCCAGTACACTGAGCCCCTTTCTAAAAGGGAGCTCCCGCGATATCTCGTAACGAACTTTACCTGGAAACTCACAGTTGACGTCGAACGCCACACCCCGCGAGTCAAAGGAAATCAATGCTGGGCAAAAGTTCTTGTGAGAATAGTGGTTGACGTCAGAACGACCGCCGGCGATCGCGGCTGTGTGACCAGCAAAGAGATGATTCCGCAGTTACCATCTGGTAAACCAGTAGCTTGATGGATTTTCCTCAGTCTCCCTGAAGTTCTCTAAAGCATGCGCCGCCCACCAAGTTGGGGATCGTCCGGTATCGCTGTCTTCACCCGAATGCTCCGGCTCGGACCTTCCAATGCTTCGCTCTGCTTTCAACATAATTAACAGCGATGCTTGATCTTCCACATTGGTTTAGTATGAACCCTGGGAATATCTTTTCAACATACATGAACAGAGTTGCCATGTCTCGTTCCTGGTAGAACCACCAGATTCTGGCAACCGAAGAGCACCAGCCGAACACCGAGCCTGCATACTGCGGACGACAAGAGACAGAGCGAAGGCCAAAGAAAGAAACAAAAACTTTTGAATTGTTTGCGTGACAGGATGATAGAAACACAAGGGCCCCTTTTAACGCCAGTCGAAGGATGATCGAATATGTGCGTTTCCCTTTAGCAACAACATCAACCATCGGAAGCCGAGTGTGGATGACGAAATGCGCGACTTACATGACCTGATAGAGAAGCTTATTCCCCTATCGGCGGTTGTCCCAGCCTCCATCACCCCTCTCGCGTTCATCCTCTCTCATCCTATCGTCAAACCTCCTATCGGGGCGCTCCCTTTCGTATCCACGTTGTTGATCATCTCGCCGATCCTCCCGTCGATCGTCGCGACGATACTCTCTTTCCTCCCTTCGCTCTTCGTAGCGACGCGGAGGAGGCGACCGACTGCGGCGTCGCTCTCTGTTGTCGTCGCGCCTACGGTAGCTTGCGCCCGGAGAGCGGGACCGCTCTCTGCGAGGTGGGCTGCGGCGAGAGCCGCCCTGCACGCCACCGTCAGTTTAGGATCGAGGAAGCTATGTGTTCAGCACATCGCTTACGTGTTCGTCAAGGGAGAGGCGGACGGCCACGCCTCTGAGATCCTTTCCATCCAAGCTCCGGACAGCGTGATCAGCGTCTTCAGCCGTAAGATACTCCAAGACACTAGGTGACGAACGAGTCAGTGTGAGGGATCATTGCGCTCCCTAACTTTCAAACGTACCCGCGTCCAGGCATGTCCCTTTCGACGTCAGCAAAGCTGACATTTCCGGCTTCACGACCGAAGTCCTTGAGGTCCTGAGGGTAGAACGAGGCACCATCCGACGAATATCCACCAAGGGGGAAGAGGAGAGCCAGGCCCGGAAGTGAGTTATTGGTCCAAGGAGAACGACACCACGCCGCTGCCCGTGTCAAGTGGATGGAGGTCCGAAGGATATCCAAGCGGAAGGAGAGGGCCACCGCCGCCACCACGAGCGCAAGGTTGATTCCCAGAAGAGGAGGTATTGGAACACCATTGGGCGGTTCGCCCACGAAAACCCCGGTAATCGGAAGAAGGTCCGCCCGTGTATCGGAAGTCCACATCCACGACGCGAAGGCGCAGAAAGAATCACGCCGTTGAAGTTGTAGGAAGTCGTACCTGCCAGCTTGTATCGCGAGAAATTCCTGAAACGTTGACACGGATGCCAGCGGGGCGACGCTGTTCCGTCCTACGGGGTGGAGGGCCGCCACGTCCACTACATTTGGAAAACGCCCGTTAGTCGAGTTGGAAGAGTTGGCCAAGAAGAGATAAGGACGAGTGGTACTTACAAGTCACCGCGATCCTCACGACGACGACTTTCCTTGGCGAATTCGACGACAATGCTGGATAAGTTGGGGCGAGATAGCCATGTTCAACATTGCGAGGCTAAAATCTCCGGCGCTCAGGAAATACACACCTGGAGCCCATGAACGGCTTATTATGGAAGTTATTCACGACGTCCTCGGCATCCTAATGAAGTGCGGGTATCAATTTAGTATGGTGGAGAGGAATGAAAATTGACGCGTGGGTGGCGAGTGGGAGGTCCTCACCCTGCTGCTTTCGAACTCCACGAATCCGAAGCCTGAACGTGATGTGGAGAGGTTTCAGTCATGTGCCAACCGCAAAAGGTAGACCCAAAACGAAGGATACGAACCGGTCATGACGCGGCACTCGGTGATATTGCCGTATCCCTCGAAGTGCTTTTTGACATCGTCAGAACGAGCATCCGGGGGTAGCCCTACGAGTCAAGGTTAAGTGTCTGATACCAGTGACAAGAAATGCTAGAAGATAGCTTACTTCCAAGATACAGACGCTTTCCAGCCATTGACCAAAAGTGTATGGGTTGGGAAAAGATGGGGGGTTGGGAGTGGAGGCGTAGTTGAGTTTCAAACTGTTTACGTCTGTTTGACATGTTGAAAGCGACCACAGACCTCGTCAACCACCACCGTACACGCTTGACGTACAGCCCACCTCTGAGTCATTAACAACTGCTAGAAGTCATCGTATTGTGAGTTTTATTTAAGATCAAGCGTATATAGGGTTGTTCTTCAAAATCCGTCACTGATAGCTATCACTCCTTTGTCCACCGTCCACCTCCGCCCGGGATTCGAACCTATTCACGGTATTAGAGACTCTCCAACTGGAATATCATCATGAACGCAAGTAAACTCGAAGAATACATCGATAGGTGGGCAGTTTGGGTCTCGTATCTAGCGCGGTCCGCTCACGCGAGCGGTGATACATCAGGATTCACTACAGCGATCGCTATTCCGACGACTTCTACGAGTACCGGTATGATTCCCATCCAGGATATCGCTTCCGGAAGAAAGTTGGAACCTGATTCAGTATGACTTCGCGACTTGATGGTTGTCAGACACGTAATTCTGCCCAAACCGATGCTCAAGCTTCTTCCGAAGAGCTATTTCGAGCAAGATGGATCGGGCGTGCTTCGAATACTAGCGGAGGATGAGTGGAGAGGAATAGGGATCACTCAAAGTCTCGGGTGGGAACACTATGAGGTTCACGCGCCAGAGCCTCATGTTCTCTTGTTCCGGAGACCAAAGGAGACCCCAGTCAAGGCCCCCGCAAAACGGAAGTGAATGCAGGTTGATACGGGGGGTAAGTTGACCTTCCCTCTCGCCTTGTACACTCTCCTGACTTGCGGCTGATTCGTAGTGGTGGCTGTTTCCCGCCAAAGAGGTTTCGAGGCTGTGGTCGTTAGGACTCGTCATTGAATTATAGTTCTTTCTTTTATTGCGTGCTTGGAGATGATGTCCGGTTCGTGTCTGAGGCTCACCCTTTCAGCCTCTGGCTCGGGGTGAATCGGACTTAGCGGACTTAAGCCTTTGTTTTGAGTTGAACCGCCGTAGAGCGCGTCCTCGCTGTCTTTCCCTGCCAGGAGACAAACCACTCCTTATTACACCCTCCCCTATATAAAGGACTGGATTGCACCCGCAACGACTTGACATCATTTACCACCCTTCGTCTCGACTATGAACCCTCCTTCGTCCTCTCGGGGGTCCATCTTCTCCCCACCACCGTCTTCAAGTCGAACCGCGGCTTCAAGCGTGTATTCAGGAACACCAGCTCGTCAAATTCAACACGCGACGTTCAAATCTACGTATCTGGACATCAATGCAGATGGGAAAGACTCAGCCGTCATGAATCTCTATGCCAGAGTAGGTGTTTTCCCGATTTGGATTCGTTCCGCCCCAAGTTCCCAACGGTTCTGTCTCTCAGATTTCCGTGCCAACAAACGCTTCTGGCTCTCAACAAGCCTTGATACTTTTCCCTGAAGGGAATCTCACATTAAGGAGTTACGACATTCACCCTCTCAACTCTCGCGGCCGCCCGTATGCATATCCGCCAGACTCCTCTCCATTAATCCGACGTGCTGGCCGCGTTCTGCGACTCGGTGACCCTTTGGACGAATATTACTCGGAAGCTCTCGAGAAAACAATCATACGAAGTCCGACCCGGCCTGGAACCACCCCTCGCCGAAACAACCTCACCACCCTCACCCCAAATTCTCTCGGGAGTATTACGGTTCAGAACCTCAACTTCGCGTTCTTGACCCCAAGATATATCCCAAGACCCGCCGACGGGACCGATCGCTCCAGTGATGGCACTGCTTCAGAAAGTCGCTCGGCTCGTCGGATGTCGTTTTCAGCCTCCACGCCGGATGGACGCGCCGCTTCTAAGTACCATTGCATCATCGTAATGGAACTGCTCGTCCCAATAGTTAGCATGCCGGACATCAGTCCTTACATGGTGCGTCATAAGGCGATTCGAACACTCTGGTCCGAGCGCTGACTGTCCACCTCCATTCAGTTATACTTGCGAATCCCAAAGTGCTTGGACAATAGAGTCCGAGTCGCTCTTCCTTCAGACAGAGAATGGAATGTTTTCACGCATCCCAGCATAGATCAGCAGGCTGGATCCGTTTCCACTTCGACCTGGGACGCAGAGGGATTTGCCGACGATGAAGGCCAGGACCGCGCGGAGGACGTTATAAAGGGCACCTTCCAAAGCTCAGAAACTCTAGTCGTCCGGTGGAGCGCAAAAATTGACGATGATGCTCCTGAAGCCGATCTTGAGCAAACTGCCGTTCAGTCTCCCCGGCACAGGCGCTCGCGCTCTCGTTCAAGCTCTCGAAGTTCCAAGTCCGGAAAGCAGGTCATAGTCAATCTCAAGCGTGCCAAACTCTGTCGTGTGGAAGGCGACGCGAAGTACATGGTCCATCCAATGGAGACGGAGCAGTATGTGGAGGAAGACGGCGATCGGACGATTCGATTGGTGCGCTACGTGCCTCTCGACATCGAGTACAGCGCCCGATGTGTTGGTTTCCATCATTCGGGAACGGAAACCCAGCTGGGAGTGGATTTGGTCCTGGCAAGCGCAGGAGGCGAACCCATGGAGGTGGATTGGGCTGAAGTGGATGCCCACGGTCATCTCCGAACCGATACCGCTGGAACCGTCGAAGACGAAGCTATGTGGAAGATCGATCCTTACAGCGAGGCGTTCAAAGCGTGGAACACGATCAGCACGAACCCTCAGCTGGGAACTCGGTCTCGAGATCATTCCCCCTCGCCTGGCGGAGCCAACTCTAGAAGTCTAGCAAGCCTCCGAAGAACGGATACTCTGGTGACCGAAGGGTCTACGTCTGGGTCGTCCGGTCCGTCCTTTGGACATAGACGCTCCGGGGGATCAAACAATCTGTCCGGGGGTTATGGGGCCCCGTCTGCGCGCCAGCCATTACCAAGAGGCGACATCCCAGACGCGTCGGCTGAAGATTTCTCACTTGGAGAACCATCCGGGTTGGACGGTTCGCTGACCCGGCGGTCGGTGTCTCGGACGTCGTCGGATCCTTTCAGCTCGTCCACCTCTTCCATGGGGAAAGCGGTCTCGCGCCAAAGTAGTGGGGATCCGGACGCGTTACAGTCGCAGGGATCGTTCTCCTTTAGCGAGGCAGGTTCGGAGGTGACGAGTTTGAGTGGGGTAGCAAGCTATATGGCCTCTCCCCACCGTCCTCGGTCCCGATACTCTTCATACCCCACCTATTTGCCGTCCGACCCGATAGTCCTCCATGTCGATCTCCTAGACATGCTTGCCACTCAACGGGACCCCAACCCATCCATGGCAACGGTCACTTTTACGATCAAAGGCCAAATTCTCGTCCGCCTACCGGACGAGACACCCGACAACGGCAAAACCATTCCCATCCACCTACCCTTGTTCCGATTTCCTGGCGCTGATGATCAAAAATGTAACGTATTGATCGAGTCGGCAGCGGGAAGCAGGGGTCGGGGAGCTTTCGAGGTCATCGTCAACCAGAAACGCATTAGTCCAGGACCGAACGGGTACCAAGCGAAAGAGGTCGTCGTCGCGCCTTCTGCTCCCATTGAATCCGACATTACCGTGGCATTCTCACTGAGGGCACTGGGAAAGAGCAGCATCGGTCAGAGCAACTCTCTAATGAACTTGCTCAAAAACAGCCTAGGCTACTCTTCGACTCCTGGATCTCCTGGATCTCCTACACAGTTACGCAGTCCGAGACGGAATACCAGATTGTCGGAGGCCAGCAATTCGTCAGTCCGAGGCCTTCAGGCGTCTGGTGAGGTGGACCACGACCCAGCAAGCGAACTCAAGATGCCATCGCCCTTCGGTCCTCCTGACGACTCACAACCCGGGCGTTCTCAAGGCCGTTTCTCACTTACACCGACCAGGAATTCGAACCACCGCTCTACCGCCTCGCTCCCGCCGACTGACCAGGCTTTGTCACTAGCCTGGGTCGACATCAACGTAGTCGTATCACCGCCGACCCACAATAGTTCTCCAACTGAGTTATCGACAGCTGAACAGGGCAGCTGGAGCTACGTCGTCCACGTGAGGTCGTCATGGCCTTCGATCGTTGGAGGAGGTGCACTGTTGGATTGTGTGGAATTTGGTCTCCCCAAGTTTAACTCAGCCTCAACCGAAGCGACACCTCATGTGGCGATACGATCAGTGCACGTCGGCAGTATCCCAGCGCTCTTCGATTTCTATGATAACGAAAGTGAGGCCGGAGCCATAAGTTCCCAGATACTTTCTGCGTTCGCAGAGAAATCGGGAAATGAAAGTCGATCCCTAGGAGCAGAATCGAAGTGGTTCGCATGGACCAAGGTCAATCTACCGGACGGGACCATACCCAGTGAGGGTAACATGGAGATTATCTACACAGTGGCGACAGGCTCCAGATCCTCGCGCAAAGCACTCATTGACTTGCTCCTGCCCTGCTTCACGATCGGTGTGGCGCGAATGACAGTTAATGTGGATGGTCCTGAAGGTATGTGTGGCGCAATTACTTTTTCCCTAAATCCGGCGCTGAATCCTTATTACTGCACCGGCCTAGACTACACACGCCGTTTAACACGCACTAGTCTACAACTCACTCCCAACACAGTGGATAGCTTTAGGGACTATACCCTGACACCTTACACACGCCGTCAGCTGTCTATCACCCTATCCAAGGAATACTTCACGGCACGCCTCATGCCTGCAATATCTACCACTCTGCGGGCATTCCATTTCCTCCTAACAGTCAGCGCGCTATACTACATATGGGTTACACGTCAATACCCCGAGGGGGCTCCGGGTCTCTTGACGCCTGGTAGCTTCTCCGAAGCAGCCTTCTCGCCATTGGCGAAACTGGTCAATGTTACGCTATCGGGCTCAGGAAAAAAGCCGGCTTCCTCGGGCGTACCTCCTTCTTCCACCACGGTCTCTATATACTCGGCTTCTTCAACTCCATCGATTACTCGCAGACCACCAAAGGAGACTTATGTGCCGCCTGATGACCTTTGGGGAGCTTGGGACACGACCCAGCAGGATCCTTTCCCCGCGGTCTCAGAGGACCCTTTGGAAACAACACCCGATGATCCAGTCGGGATGCCTGCTGGACCCGTTACCTCGGACTCGGCAGATCCCGCTCTTCCCTTGAATCTCGGCGTACTGGGTACGTTCACGCACTTGGTTTTAAAGTCCGACAAGTATCAACACAGCCTACTTCGCATAGTAAGGGAGACTTTTGTTAACGCCTTTTCTCTGTTCCTTGCTCTCTTCCATTATCCTGCTTAGAAACTTTGGGACCGCGGTCATAGTTAAGCTTTGGATTTTTTTTACCCTACCCACTGTATTTCGTGTTGTCCGATTTGCCTTTCCCTATCTCACACACCTTGTAGGCCTTATTTAACGTGTATGCTGTGTTCTTCTGTTTGTCAACATCGCACAATGAACCCGATCCTTGTCCATTCCCGCCAAGAAAACGGTAACACCGGAACCGCGCAGGGGTGGAAAAAGACGTCGTTCGATTGAAAAACTATTTCCAGAAACAGAACTGTACAGCGACAAATGAAAGCAGAAGCGAGTAGTGATGCAAAGAAAAACTTGGGTAATGGTACAAAATGCAAGAAGGCTTTCCCAGGCTCGGGAAAAGCCGGGAGAGATGTAAAATCACAAGTCCGTGTTTTTTATACTTAAGAATATAAAGCATGAGAAGAAAAAGAAGAAACAGAAGAAAAAGAAGACACAGATAGAGGAACAGGCAAGCTGATGACGGTTAGCGCAATCGGGCATCATCGAAGGAGGGATCGTCCTGCCATGTTTGAAGTCGTGGGAGGGTATTCGCTGGTTTGGATTTCCCAGCTCCATATCGTACAAGTTTGAACAATAGGAAAACACATGATTGGACGACTTAGGAGGAGAGACCGCGCGCGTGATCAATCCCGAACTTCGAGAACCGCGACGTTGCGAACGCTGTTCGAGGCTGCTTGGAGGGGCGATCCGTCGGCGGCGGCGGTGGTGGTCCTGTTCTGGTTCCCATCCACGTCGATCCAATTTCTAAAGTCGTTCTCGCTCGGAGAGAGGATTCCTGACTGGTCTGGCGCTGAGATTCGAGGGTACGCGGCGGACGGGTCGATGTTGTGGTGGTGATGGTCCACGGTCCACGGATAGTTGACGTGCGAGTGGATGCCGCCCATCGAGGACGACGCGTTGAACGAAACCGAGTCGGACTTGGGAGAGGTGGTCACGAAGTTGACCGAGGGCTGATCGACGGCCATCTGGGCACCGTTATGGACTGGAGAGGGCATAGTCCTGTACGATCTGCAAAAGGAGGGCGCCATAAAAGCTTGTTAGCGACTCCCCGCACCGTTAAGAGAGACGCTAACGTAGCACTTACTGATCGGTAGGCCTGTAGTTCCAGCCCATGGTCTCCTGGATCGAGCCACCAGAGTGGGCGGACGCGTGCGAGCGATATCCCGTAGGTCCCGGCGAAGAAGTCGACGGATTCGACGATGCTGAAGCCGATCCGGTCGAAACGGCGGACAACCCACCTCTTCCCAACAGTCCGCTCGCGTTGGCGTTGATAGCGAAGCGGTCCTGCCAGACGGAGGCGTTGGGACCGCCCTGCGAGTCGTCGCCAATGTCCATCGAAGGGTACGACTCCGGGGACGCGTTGGCCGCGTTGATAAAGACGTTATCGGGCGCTTCGTGCTTGATGGTTACGAGGTGAGGAGCGGCGAGGTGGAGAGTGTCGTCTGATTCGCCATGCGAGAGGCCTAGAACGCCGATCGGTTGGCCTAGAGGCATGCCGTCCCCCCTCATGCTGGTCGACAGAGGAAACGGCTCGCCTTTAACGTCGACAACGCGTCCGAAACTGGCGGCGGTGACGAGATCGGAGCCAAAGTTGCTGCTGGTGGCGCTGGGCGGCTCGGACATGTCGCTCGCGCTGAGGTCGGTCCTCGTACCGCTCTTCATGGTCTGGTACAGCGGGGAAGGGTGGGTTGGAATGTTGACTGCGAGCGGATAAGGAGTGGTCTGAGACCGCGGGCGACTGTAATAAGCTGTTTTCGCGAAGAGGGAGTTTCAGCCGAAATAGGTTTAGACGCGGGAAACGGGGGAGTAATACTGACCAAGGTCCGGGTGCGATTGCGCGACGTGCAAGGTGCGATAAACCGGAACCGGTGGTGTCCCACTTGCTTTTGGACTGGGAGAAAGCCTGGTGCTGAGTTGTTTGCGATGATGAGCGACGCCTGGTGGTGGCGACGTGCCCCTCATATTGGCGGGGTTGCTGATGCCGCCGCTCGTCGTACCCGGAGGCGCAAGTCCTTGACCGCCGCTAATGTGGACTGGAATGGCAAGGTTGGCGACAGAGGTCCTAGCAGGAGAAGAGGCGATGCGCTGACGAACACCTTCCGTCATTGGGCCATTCCCTCCTCCGGTCGTGTGGCCGTTGCCAGTTCGATTGGGACCTCGAAGGCGTCGCTCCTTCGCGTATTCGCAAGGGAGGCCTCGCTGTAAGCACCGTTGGCAAGCTGGACGGGCACCATTACACTAGAGAGAGGGAGAAAGAAGGATGTGACCAGAGCGGGGGGTGGGGGTGGGGGAGAGGGGGCAAAGGGTCCAAGTTAGTCCCAGAACGGAATTGAGGGAGAAGGGTCGGAAGAAGCGTGACAAGTCTCAGCGCGAAGGGATGGGAGGGACGGAGGAGGAGGAGAGAGAGAAAAAAAAAAGGACTACTCACCTTCGCCTTCCTGTCTCTGCATTTCTCGCACGCCTGGCTCGTCCTTTGTCTCTTCGTCGGGGTAGGACTCCGGAGGAAAAGGGGAGCACCTCCGGGGCTGGTTCCTTCGGCTGGACCAGAAGCAGCGCCAGGTACTGCGTTGCCTCGACCAGACGCGAACGGTAAGCTATACGGCACCAAGTTCCACGGGGCGTCGGCGGGTTCGTTATTAAGAGCTGAGGCAGAAGATACCGGGCTCGTGTTGAAGGGCGCTACAGCGGCCGTGGACGCAGAAGAAGTTGTTGTTGTTGTGTGCGCTGCAGCTGCACCGGGTCTGGAATCGAGGGAATACCCGTGTCTGGAGTTTGTGGAAGCTGGCGATGCGGATGTGCTGGAAGGTTGTGAAGAGTTGATAGGAAAAGAGATACCGGGAACTTGATGAAGATGCTGGTGGTGGTTACCAAACAGGTTCGGAGAAGAGGACGAGACGGGGATATGCGAGAGCCGCGAGGCGAGCGGGAAAGGCAGGACGTTATTAGACGCCCGATCGTCCAAGTGGTACTGCTGCTGGTGCTGCTGGATCTGCTGGTGACCGTAAACCGACTCTTCTATAGCCCTGTCGGCAGCGTGCCCGTAGTCGTAATTAGGTCCAGTTTGCGGGTCGAACGCGCCCGGGCCGGCGCCGGGATTGGTGGCAGTGGTAGTGGTCGCGTCGCCCCCCCAAGCGGACATGATGGAAGGACCGAACGCCAAGTCGCCTTGATCGTAAAACGCTGTCTGAGATGACCGCCCGTCAGAACCGTTGCTCCCCGGACCGAGGGTGGTGGTGGTGTAAGCGTGCGGATACGAGGGGGTCGGTCTCACTAATGGGGGGAAGGAGGTGGCCGCGCTTTGGGTCGCGTCGCCGCCGTGCTGCGTGTCGAAGTCGTACTGATCCATGGAAATTGGACTGGCGAAGAGAGAAATGTGAGGGAAGTGAGGGTGCGAAGGAAATGAGGAAGATGGGAGGATGGGAAGATGAGAGGATTAAGAGATGAGGATTTGGGGAGAGGAATGAAGGGGGGCGGGGTAATAGGCAACGCAGAGGTGAAATTACGCCCTCGTCAGAAAACGCTTTGAGCTCCGCCTCAGAGATTGGGAGAGTGTAAATATAAGAACGAAGTCGGACTCAGTGTCAGAGCTGCCAGTCCGAAACCAAAGAGAGGTTATGAGTTGATCGCTAAACGCGCTCTGAACGCGGACGGGCGGGCGGAATTGCGATTGGGGGGGGGGGGGGGTCGCTCTCGCTCTTCAAGTCTGGATCGAAATCCGCTGCGTCGCGCGAAAACAAACAACCGCGGACTCGGTTCCTGAGATGGTGGCTGACGTCGGCGATGGCGATGATGATGAAGGGGGACGATGAACTTGCAGCGCGCAAATGAGAGAGTCGAGTGTGGTGGAAATGGTCTATGATGGTGATGAGGAGAGGGTGGACGGAGAGCCTGACATCCGGAGGGACGGACTGGTCGATTGGGGGGGGGGTCAAGAGGGACCGGGGTTTATATACGAAGTGTACATAGTTGTAGGCGTGTGTGTTGACTGTTGTTGACTGATTGGGGGGAGGGGCAAAAGGCATTTTTTATTTGTGCACAGAAAAAAATAATAATAATGGTAATACGGTAATTTACGATCGACGGGTCCGCCAGCAGAACGAAACTCGCAGATGAGAGAACCTGAGGGGAGGTAAAGGTAGAGATCTGGATCCCTGGCGAAAGGAAACACCCATCCCCCAAGTCAGCACTTGTCCCCTGATTGGCAAGTGCATCCCCCACCCATGGATGTCCGATTCTCCAGCGTCCGGACCCCTTCTCCAGACAGCCGAGTCGGCGGCGACGGGAAGGTTGGGAAGCCCACGATAAGCACGTTGGCAAATCTCAGATTATATTTTATTTTCCAGGAAGAGAGATGTGAAAATGAAAGAGAGTGCAAAGGGAAGGAGGGAAGGGGGGGGGAGGCAAGGGAGGAGGAGGGAAGTTTCCCTTGCATGAACCAAAGCGAAAGAAAAAAAAAAAGAGGGGACTGTAAAGACGGAATTCCCGGAACTTGGTGCACTTCGCTTTTTTGCTGAACGAACTTTTCAGGGTCTGACCAGGCTCAGGGTGCAGAGGCTGCCTCGGGTACAGACCCAACGTTCCGGATCGCGCTCCCTCCCGAAACCTGCCCGTGAAACCACCCCCCCCCCCTCTGAGAAAACCCGAAATGGCAAGCTGATTTTTTATGGCAAGTCGTTCATTGATAGTCGGAGAGGGGGGAAAAAAACCCCAACTTCCTCTTCTCTTCGAGTCCTTTACGCTGCCCGCTTTTTCTTCATTTGAGAGAGAAAAAACCCCAGTTTCGGTGCCGGGGAGTTGGGTGCTGAGATTTTTCTGAATGCGGCTCACGCGCGGTTCAACAAGCCCCCCTCCTCTCCCCGCGCCCTCCGTTGCCTACCGCCGGGAAAACTTGGGCATCACGATCCGCTTTTCAATTGCAAGAAGGCTCTTCTTCATGAATGGACAAAGAGAAAAAAGCCGACCGATAGATGAGGGATATTGCATCCGCTCGATTCGCGGGTAGTTTTGAGAGAGCAGAGCTGTGATAGGGCCATTCAATAGAGGCCGTTTGGGCCGATCCTCGCCGCATTTCCCTCGCATCTGGTCACAGGGATGCGCCTCAGCGAATCGAGGTCCCCATCGAACGCCAACCTCGTTCTTCGTCTTCGGGCAGCAAGGTCCACGAAACTAGTTCGAACGCAACGCGCACGCACACACAACACAAAACCGGTGCTCTAGGCGGCGGGTGGGTGAAAGCAAAACCTTGGGGTCAGATGTCGTAACCCACCACAGCTATATGAATTTCAAATGGGATCGACCAACCGTACCGTAGGGGCAGAGAAAAGAAGTGTATGGCCTTGCGTTGGACAAAAAAAGAAGAGTCTAGCTCCTTTCCGGCTCTTCGCACATGGTGCTGGGGAGAGAGGGGCGAATGTTTTTTGTCGTAGCTTATCATCATCGTAACGCAAAGTCAAACAGAAATGCAGTCCAGTTCATTGGGGGAAACGCGACAAAGGAAGCTTCCAACCCAACGCGCGCGTATTGCCCTCTCCGCTTCCCCCTCCCCCCCTCTCCCCCAACGAGTCGCTTGACCTATCGACACGAACACAACCTACTCGTGGGGAGCCCAGATGCATAGATCGGAAAGTAAAAAAGAAAATCGATGGCAACGTTTTACGTTTCTCCTTCGTTCTCTACCCCGTGGCACGGACGAAAAAGTCAAGCCACCTCCACCCTTAGAATCGATGACCGCATAGCGCTTGAACTATGACCACATAATTCCCCCACTCATTCACCAATACACAAAAAAAAGCGCCCGTACTATTGAATGCGACACAAAATTTTCGTTGAGAGAGAAACCCGAAGCGTTGGAAAATTATCAACCTCGCGATGCCGTCCAACAAGCCAAGAATACCTCCCAACCAGAAACATCCTAGTGAGATCGGCAAGCCTTTGGTTGCATAAGAAAAACTACTATGTATCCATCTGACCCCCTTTTGGGCTCTCATTCGGAGCCGAGCAAAGCGACCAAAGGAAATAGGAGCTACATTGGTCAGCTTTCGCGCTCATTCCACCCGGCCTGTCCGGTGGATGGTTATCAACCCCCTCGTCTCCTCGTTAGTGTACAAGTCAATACATCAGATCGGGTAAACCGGCTAAGAGGTTTATCCTTGGTGCTATCCTAAGTCATTCGGGGGGGTTCCCTAAGCGACATTCGTAGCGCTCGGGCGGCCGGCCGGGGCTGGGTTGCTGCGAGGAATAGGGCAGAAAACCTCGATTCCCGTGCCTGTCCTATTGAGTAGCTTTTTCATTCCAACATACCCACCCCCCTTCCTCCTCCTCCTCCGTAAAAATCCGTTCAAGAATTCGCAAGAACACATGTCGCTCAAACTCCCTTGCACCCCTACCCCCAACTCAACCCGACAGGAGCGGACAGGTTAAATAATTTGTATTTTTTTGAATGCCTCGTGACCTTGCCGAACGCGCTTTTTCGAAAAGCGATGCAGTCTCGAGAAAAGGAAGGAAGGGAGGGCGAGTGATCATGATAGTGTGTGTGTGTGGTAATGCAGGTGGCGAGGTTGCGTGACTACTTTTCGAACCAACAAGGCCTTTACACGTAGAGGCGAAAGGAAGCCCTAATCTCGGGCTTGAAGGAGTTTAGCCCGCTTTTTTTCACGAGGGAAACGACTGAGACGCAAGGCTATCCTCAACTCTCCAAACCAGCCAATAGAAAGCGTGAGAGACCCTATTTATTTGATCATATTTGTTCATGGGCCTTGAATAAGTCGGCGGGGCCTAGGGAAAGTTGCGGCTTGCCGAGCGCCGAGATCGAATATTACTGTAAATCTTGAGATTTTGTACAGTCAGCAGAAAAAAAAAAAGGAATCTAATCTCGCTACTCTACCCGAAATCTTTCTCCCCACCCACCCATGCCTCGGAATAACAAATCACAGCAGAAACGAAAAAAACCGGGGGGCTTCGAAACTTCTGGGCCTGGCCGACATTCCAAGGAAGCCAGTTGAGCAAAAGCGTACTCCCAATCCCGGGCGTGCGCGCCGTGTTAACATTTCAGTCTAGAAGCGATTACCTTGAGCGTTGAGCTGTGCCCAGGCGGGGGAGAAGACAGGCTTTTGCTTCCACGTCGCCCCGATTTAGTAGCAGTCTTGCGCGGGATGTGTCATGGCCCATGGATGACAGTGGAACATATGCGTCGCGCGCTTTCCGATAAACTCCAGGAGGCGTTGAGAGACAAACCCACGTACGCTCGGCGACGTTGCTGGAACGCCCTGGGTGCCTTAGTATGACATTCGATCGCGTTCTTGAGAGACGTCCTTCTAACTCCCCCCTCCCCCTCGTCTGTCGTTTCGTTCTTTTTTACTTCTCTTGCACTAGTAGAAATTCGCGTTCTTAATGCCGATCATAGACAGAACTACTTCCTCCTCCCCTTGGGGAAGGGGTGAC
Organism: Tulasnella sp. 417; assembly: GCA_019633465.1. NCBI lineage: Eukaryota > Fungi > Basidiomycota > Agaricomycetes > Cantharellales > Tulasnellaceae > Tulasnella > Tulasnella sp. 417. The sequence continues at coordinate 21,284 of WSTY01000029.1, forward strand.
GCGCCTTCGCATCTTCACGGAATTCGAAGAACCTTCATTCAACCTCGACTAGGAGACGAGACTTTTGCGACTGTCCAAACGGAGCTTGCAGACCCGGGTTGGCATACACACAAGTGATAAATTCGGCGATGATAGTGAATTACCGACGACTAGTTTTTTTTTTATCATTACGTGACCCAAAAGAAAAAAGAAAATCAGCGATAAGCAAAAAAAAGAATACGTGCTCGATATCTCTTTTTTCGAACGTGACCGCGTGCCAGGTGCCGTGCTCGCGCACCCAACCATCGACATCATCATCATCATCACCCATCAAAAAGCCATGCACCAAACTCGCACCACGGAAATCGCATGTTCGCGAAATGAAGGACCCACCTAGGTCTCGTGTCGCTCGGGCCTAGTGCATACCTGTCGTTCAATCAACGGATTAATCCGAAGAGTGTGAGGACCGGAGGACTTCTCTTTCAAGAACCTCCTTCCAAGGCTTGGGGGCGAACGTATCTCGCCCTCTCCCCGGCCGGTATCTGCTTCGGAACTCTCTCTCTGGCTCTCTGTCGGTCTAATAGCACAGGGATTCCAAAAAGCGGGCCCTATCACCCTCTCTCCCCCCGCGTTATTTACCCATGCGTCGGGCTTCTCATCTATTCCCCTTTGCTTTTTGAGCGGTTCTTGCGTCGCTTGGAACGGCATAGTTCCCGATTGAACCCTCCGCCCCCCTCTCTCTCTCGCCTCCCCTCTCCCTTCCGCGACATGCCCGCTTTTCCTGTTTCGTTACGACCCTTCGTCTTATGTGTCCGGAGCGATGCACTCTGTTTCGTTTGTTTTTTCTCGATAGCCCTTGAACTGGCCCGATTTGGTACGACGTCCAGGGTTGAGCAACGGTAAACGCTGTCTCGAAGACCTTTGGGTTCTCTCTCTCAATTCCGTTTCGATGGTGGCTCCATTTGCGGCCCTGATTGGGGCCCATGCGTCAACGCGCTCTCTCTCTTTCTCTGTCTTCCTCTCGCTGTTGTGTGTCTTTCTCTTCCGACACATGTGCTCGCGAGTTGCCGGGGGTTGGGTGATGCTGGCATTTACGTTCAGGTTCGAGGTTCGTAGTGCATCCGGTCTGGCTTCTTCCCTTCAGGGTCGAAGGCAGGCTCGACCCAGCCTTCAACACCAACCGGTGCTCCACTGGCGCGCAACACGCGCAGTGTGCTAACATGGGCTTGATTCTGAGCTATACCATCTGTGTTAATGCAACGCTTAGGTTTTCGCACTCTCTTCAAGTGATATGCCCCTTACACCTTGCATTTTTTTTTCAATGATAACCTATTTATTTTGTCCCGGCATAACCTTCTGTCAGCGAGGGCGAAGAGAGAGGGTAAACTGGCCGGTAAGTACCGAGAGCCACCTCCCCCCCCCCCCCTTGCTCCATCTACCATTCCTGCGGGTGTCGATTGACTATCGTCCGCAGACCACGACGTGCTGTCAAACGTCAACCGAGTCGTTTGAAATTCAGATAATTAAGGATATATTCTCTCATTCCAGCGGCAAGGTCTGCCTCGGCATCGCAGCGATCCGTTGGATGTGGGGGGGACTTGACGTAGATCGCGCTTTTGGTCCAAGTCGATGTCATGCAACGCGGGGAGGACGATGACAGGCAGGAGTCGAACAGATGTAGCTTCTCTTTCCGCTCATATTGAATCAGATATCAGAGCCGGCGGGAGCAGGAGGGTGGGAGAAGCCGATTCGGTAGCCTCGTGAGGAGGGACGTTTGGGGGACGCGTGGATGGGGATGGGGGACGACGGATGAGAAAACGATCGGCAGCAATAATGACAGCGTGGATTTCAGGTCCCCTTTAACCGCTCGAGCGCGCTTGCTTGATGAACGTGGTGCAAAGCCTGCGGCTACGTCTAAAAGGCAGGCGTATGGACAACCTCGGGAGGGGGGTGGAGGTTGGGCTAGAGAAAGGAGGAGGGAGTAGCCCATCCCAGAGTCAACCCTATCCAGACCTCAGTCCCAATCGCTAGGCACTACAACCGACGAGCGGGAACGACCTCCACCATCTTGTGCTTTCCCATCTCGAGTCCACACAATAATACGAATACCGGACCAAGTCGCGCGCGATGGCGGGCAGAAATCGAATCTAGGACCGACCAGCTCTTTGTTCGTTCGTTCTTAATATCGAAGAGCAGCAACGGGCAGAAATGTCTCCCCCCCGCGCCGCCAAGTTGCTGGCGCGGATGACCGGCAGCACCAGCGATTCGTTGAGAACAAAAAAGATCATCATCAACCGTTGTTCTCCAATCGTCGTTGAGCGTGTTCGTGAGCCGTTGGCTTCTGAAAGGTCAAAGCGTATGGACAACCTCGGGAGCTCGACCCAGTTTTGCCCTCCCCGAGGCTCTCTCCCTCCCCCTCGGGTTGCAGCGCTCAAGTTCGCAAGCCTCATTTCGACCCTAGCCCTTTTTTCTTCCCAGCTCCAATATCGCGGGTGCCGCTGTTCAGTCCGTCCTCATCGAGGCCGACCATCGACGCCCTCTGGCTCCTCAATACAGACGATGTGCCGCTCATCGAGAAAAAACAAAATAGTGATGATGACTTAGTGGGATCGGTGTGTATTGAATACGTAATAAAATAAAATATAATGATCGAAAAATAACGCTATTGCGTCGCTATCCCATCATCGGCGGTGCTGTTGGTGCTATCAAAGTCCGCCTGCGCATGAATTGGCGATTGGAACAGGGAGGGGGGGTAGGAACGAGCGAGCGGTGCACCAACTCTGCAAGCCTCCATTCGAACCTCGCGTGTCCCAGGGACATGTCTCTTGTTCCGATTGAAAAAAAAAGAGGTAACAAGCAGTGTAACTCCGGAACCAGCAGATCCCCGAACGCCGTTTCAATTGCCATTCACCGCCAGATTTCTGCCTGCCTGGTGCAACGCGGGCCTTGATGAGTAGAACGCCGTTTGTCGAACGCGCGCACGCGCCGTGTCTGGCTAGCCCTCCTTCAACAACACTCACTCGCTGATAGACTGCCTCAACCCAGAATAATGAAAGACGAAACGCTGGGTATTGGGTAAACTTACCCTCCGACTGGGCCGAAGCTGCGTCCATAACGAAGATCCTTAAGATTTGCCCACGAAGCATCCGGTACCGCACCCAAAAACAGCAGCGCTTCTATCTCGTCCCAGGGTTCTCCTCTCGCGACACCCAATCAACGGACTTGTGGCACGGAGATACGGGGCATGGCGGGAAACTGGGAACTCAACATACCCGAACCATTAAAAATAAAATAATCGGCGGTCACGTCGTCGGAGATTTAAATAACCGTTGGCGCCATTTTAGACGCCAAGTTGGCGGGAGAGTGTGTGTCGCGCGTAACATACATCCGCCGCTTTGATCGATCCCGTCCTTCGTTAGCCCCAAGAACCAAGAAGGGCAAGGACCGCGTTACGTGACCCTAAACAGCGATCACAGCTACTAGTAACAGCCTCGTGTCTCAACCACCGGACGATATATTTGGAACCAAACATGAAATTACTTGAAAGTCTAGATCTTTGATGCTAAAGCTCTCGACGTCGATGGAGCGCCGCCGACGATGGGCCTTTGGTGCTCCAATCTTCGAGAAGGGGTAGAACGAACCGCGTCGCCGCCCTTACAAGAGGGTCTCGCCTGAATCGTGGTCAACCGGAGGGACCATGTCAGTATATCTCGAGGTCCCATGACGAAACGATTCGGTGTAACCAAATCGGAATACGGGGAGGAGGGGGGAAGGGCAAAACAATCACGTACCCATTGCGCATCGTGTCAAAGAGCACCCCACAGCGACTGTTTGGTTCACGCTGATAACGTCCTCCAAAGACGGGTTCACCTCCTGCAATGGTGGGGGTGGGTGCGCGTGCAGCCGGAGGACCGGAAATGAAAGAAGGAAGGATCCAAAATACAAATAAGAAGGATCTTCAGTGAGTGTTTGTGTTCGCTTCAGATGCATGAGAAAGTTCGGCTGGCGAATCTCAGGAAAGGGAGGGGAGGGGGCGAAGGCTAGGGTACGAAGAGAATGAAGCACTCACCATGATGTCAAGGGCGACCAAGCAACCGGTTTCGTAAACTTCCTCGCAGATGTAGTGGCCTTCGCGGAATGTTAATCCGCCACGCACTGGAGTGCCGGTGCTTGGGGCGACAGTCGGATCCAGTGCGTCAACGTCAAAGGACAAGTGTATCGGCCGGTCTCGATTCGGGCAGACGTGGTTCAATGCACGCTCCATGACACCTGCAATGCCCCACTTGTCCACGTGATGCATGCTGAACGACAGGATGTTGTTGTCTTTGAGTATCTTTTTCTCGGCTTCGTCCACGTCTCGCAGTCCAATGTAAACCAACCGGTCCGGAGTGAGGCGGGGTACGACCCACTCGAATGGTGCGCTATCGTCCCCGTTCCCGGACGAGATAGTGGGGTTCTTGAGTGCTCGGATTTCTTCTGGGGTGTTAAGTCCTAGGAGGAACGAAACTGGCATCCCATGGAGGTTGCCGGACTCGGTTGAAGCGATAGTATTGATATCGGCATGCGCGTCGATCCAGATGAGACACGCATCGGGAAAAGCACTTGGGGCGAAAAACGAAAAAGAAAGAAGAAGGGAGTATGTGTCAATACAAATTCCAAGTTTGAGTTGGGGAAGGGGGGAGGGAGGAGCCTGTCAATCAAAAGAATATTTCCTTACTCCAACGTGCCGCTGACGGTTCCTACCGCGAGACTATGATCGCCCCCAAGAGTAATGGGCAACCTCCCCGCTTTAATATGCGCGCCGACTGTTTGGGCGACCTCCTTCGTGACCTGACTTACGAGTCTAGGTCGCTTGACGATCCCTGCAGGCGGGTCCTGGTCGACGTGAATCTCTTCGAATTGGTGATGCCCCCCAAATTCGACTTTCCAACCTAACCCTTTCAGTTGGTCGATGAGGCCCGCTTCTACGAGATGGATAGGGCCAATATCAACACCTGCACGAGGCTGGTATCGATAACGATGAAGGTGGGGCGAAAATTTGTCGGGGATGGTCGCGAATTGATTAGATCTAGGTCAGTTGGGTTGGAAGAGAAGTCTCGCTTGTGCATCCGGACCGTACCTGACCCCCGCTGCATCACAGCACCAAAGTCATGAGCAAAGTCATGAGCAAAGACACATGGTACAATAAGTTATCTCGAGTCAATAAGTATTCCTTTTCGCCGTTTGAACGCTTATCGCACCTGAACGGGCATCCTACGACCTACGGGCGGGAAGTTGGGGGTGAGCGAACACGTTGACGGCCCTTCCCGCCCAGACCCAAAGCGGAAAAACTACTTACCGCTGCGGTTTTAGGTTCTGGAATGTATTTCATATGGGAAGCCATTTCTGCGTTTGATGAGGGTTTGATCGAGCTGGAGTTACTCTTTCAGGCTCTTTATACGTGGGTGGGAAGACTAAGAAGTAGAGGGAAGAAGACTTAGGAGAAAAAGAAAGTCTAATGACAAGGTCCGGGATGAGTGAGCTGGGCGTCTAGTCGACATCGTGACCGCCAATTTCGCGTACGAGTGACGTGATCACAAGTTTCACTGACCTATCTGGATCCGGGGGAGGGTGTTGGGCGCGGCGCTTGCTTGTGACGCGTGTAGCTTGCCGATTACGCGCCACCAAAAGGTCCCCGGCTTGCTGAGTCAGCTGCCCGACGGCAAACTTGTTTAACATCTCATCTCGGCACAGCCGCTGCCGTCATATCGCTCCACGCGGCGGACCATTGGCCATCGATGGGGGGTTGACCACGATGAACATCAGCAAGCCGCTGCGGCGGGCGTCTAACACGCCGTCGCGTGTCTATTATTAGGGGATGCATTGAGGCCGTGGACTTGTAACCCTCGCCACCGCGGTCGCATCACTTTCTCCTGATCAGCATATATACCGCCCGCCAAAGCCTTTCCAATTTCGACACTCGTACGATGGCACAAGAACGACCTCAAGTCCCACCCTTGTCCTTCAAACAGGCTGTGAAACAGGTCATAAAGAACGAGCGTGAGTCACGGGCTCATCAGGTAAGCCTCTTGGCCAAGCACCCCTTGGCAGGCTCGTTGCTCACCGTCTTGTGCCCTTTCAGCTCTTCAGGTGCGTGTACCGATAGCTTTTTGGAGCCCTACGTGCTTGTTGGAGCTAAGTTTTGGCTTCGAAAACGTTGTCCGATCACTCAAGAGCTTACCCTGGCCATGACCGCGTGGGTCTCCACCAGGAAGGTGTCAGAGACCAGCCAGATGAGGATACAATGCCTGGAATCATGTCTCCCGGTATGCTCACCGTCGCACAGACCTGCTTACTTGGGGCTTGACGTTGGTCTGAACTCCTTCGCTCACCCCCGCGCACACACAGGCGCCACTGGTGTAATCTATTGCACCGATCGAGCAATGGCCAATGGGTTCAAGTATGGTGACCCCGCTTGGTCTAACCTGGTCGGTTTCTCCAGCCGCTTATTCGCAGCTCGCCGAGACACTAACATAGCTTCTGGGCTTCTTCCGTACCCCCCTATGCCTTTCACAGGGCCAAGGCGCGCCGGAGGTCGGACCACTTCCCGACGCGCCCGCCAGGCCCGACACCTTCACATTCCCCGAGGACTCGTTCGAATACGGACCTACGACAGGAATCAAGAGCCTGAGGGAGGCCGTCGCGAAGCTCTATAATGAAACGTACAGGTCAGCCCCGTAGCTTCGCCCCGCGGAGTTCCCCGTGTCGAACTTGTTTGTGATGATTGATGCCTAATGGGGATCTGTTGTATCTATCCGATCAGAAAAGGAATGTCTAGCCAGTACACAGCGGATAACGTATGCATCGTTCCAGGAGGTCGGGCGGGTCTTTCACGAGTTGCCGCTGTCATCGGGGATGTGTAAGTAGCGAAGCCCCCCCGGAACCTTCTTTCTATCACGTCGTCGCCCCTCCTGCGATCCTCCATTCGTCGTCAACGGTGGCCTGACAATGCCCACTGCGCCATAGATACACGGGATACCAGATCCCCGACTACTCGGCCTACTCCGAGATGCTAGGCGTGTTCAAACGTCTCGTCCCTATCCCTACCGCAGTACGTCCGCCCTGGTT
>WSTY01000029.1:29228-57126 GCA_019633465.1 Tulasnella sp. 417
TGGGCCCCAAGTCCTTGATCACGGCGCTCTCCCAATCCGGTCGGTGATACTCCCCGATTCCCGATTCCAGCGGGTGGCTTTTTTCGTTACTGAATAGGCCGTATTAAATTAAAATCAAGGTTCTTTCCTGGACGGCGGCGCTAACCATCCGTAAGTCTAACCTGTCCCAGACACGCAGAATCCTGAGCGCTAAAACAATCTCACGCGGGAAAAAAAGTTTGCAAGTCGCCGCCATACCTCTGCTCGATCCAGAACACGTTCACAAGGAGCGAATTGCACTGCAAAGGCATTTCCTCGCGAAACGAGATCATGTGTTGAATCGATTGGAAAAGATGGGGCTCAAAGTCGCAGTCCCTCCTATTGCGACCTTCTACATCTGGCTAGATCTCTCAGATCTGCCTGCACCTCTCGATAATGGACTGGTACGTTTACGTTACTTTTTTTAATGCGCCGAGGACGTGATCCGTATGCTTCGCCTTCAGACCTTCTTCGAGGAGCTCCTCAAGGAAAAAACTATTTGCGTTCCTGGCATCTTCTTTGACCTCAACCCCGCCCATCGCCGAGACCTTTTCGCTTCGCCGTGCCATCATTTCGTTCGTCTCTCCTTCGGGCCCCCGCTTGACCAACTCGACAAAGGTAAAGCTGCTTCGCTCGCTTGAAGAAGCAGCCGCACACGTAACGGTATCTAATCGATCCCCGTTATCTCCCACAGGTCTTGATGCAATCGAACGAGTACTCGCCAAAGTCAACAAAGAAGGAATGGATGGCATTGGAAAGGATTATCCCCTTAGCCCGACAATGCGCAAGATCCCTGAGTGGGCGGAGGACAAGGCTGAGGAAGCGGAGGGCGGGATGAGATCGCTCGTCCAAAAGCTCACTGGACTGTAAATCTCCAGCAAATTGGAACAATGTGTAAACGTGATCTGAACTCTACTAAAATTCAAATGAATGGGTTGTTCGTGTGAGATCTCGTTTGCTCCGGTGTCACCTCAGCCGCGGTCGTTCTCGCACACACGAAAGGAGAAGAGCATATCTGCATAAGGCCGAGTGGTATATACAAGCCGGCGTCCCATATGGTGAACTAGATACTGAACGAAAAAAAAAAGAAAAGACGAAACGCAGGGGCGAGAAAATATCGAGGCGTGAAGTGGCGTAGCAGGGGGTGGCAGATGACATGAGACAGGAGATACGATTCGATAATGAAATAAACAACAAACGCGTAGACAAGAAGCTTCAAAGGGAGTTCTAGATGGGAAGAAAAATGTCGTAGATAGGCGAACGGTGGAAGAACGAAGCGAGATCAGAGGCAGACGAATTTGGACTTGCGCTTTGCCATTTCCTCCATTCGACTTTCGAGCTGCGCCCGCGCACGCTCCTTGGCTCGTCGCTCTTCTTCTAGACGATGTTCCAAGCTGAGCTTCTCTTCTGCCACCGACCGACGCATGTTGGAAGCCTCGCGCTGTGCCTCGGTGACCTGAGCACGAAGTCCGTTCATCTGCTGCAAGTACGAGTCGCGCTCTTTGGCCATCTCGTTGGACTGCATCCTTGCCTTGCGCACTAAAGGGATCCCGTACATGAGCACATCGTTAACCAAGTTACGTTTGAAATCAAACTTACAGTTGCGTTCCGAGTCTGTCAATGAGGCTTCGAGCGTGGCCACAAGATCCATATGGGCTTGAAGATCTGCCTCGCAGTGGGTGAGCTGCTTATTCAGAGTCTTGATCATGGCTTCTTGCTCCTCCAAGTGCTTGGCTTGCTCTTCAATGAGGGAGGAGATCTTGGGGTCAATGTCCCTAGTGGGCGACATCAACACCGACGTTGAGGGCGTAGTCTGCTCATCAGGCGTAGCGGAACGTGAAGGTTGTGACGAAGAAGAGGTACGAGCAGGGTGAGACGACATGCTGAAATCGACAGAGCCTGGTGTTGGTGGGGGCGGTCCCGTCGGCGGGGGCGTGAGTGGCGGGAGTTTCGCAGGGGGAATGCCATTGGCACGAATGCGAGAACCACCGTGACTGGGAGCTGAATCGCCCGATCCGTCTCGCTTGTGCGCCTTCGCGCCAGCAAGTTGAGCCTGGAGCTCTTTGATGAGGGTATCTTGGCGCTGCTTCTCAGCAAGGAGGTTGTCTCTCTCGTCCCTTGTCCGTTGCAGATCAGACTGCGATTCCCCAAGGATTGAGCGGTGGCGGTCGAGCTCCTGCACCAAGGATTCGCGCTTCGATGCCTCCTGGATGAGGCTAGCCTGCTCGGATTTGGTCTTGTCCAGCTCTGCTCGTAGTTCCTCCGCCTCATTCGCATAAGAAGCACGTTCGTTCATCACCGATTGCAGGTGCTCCTCCATAGTAGCCAGACGACTTCGGAGATCGTCCGCGTCGCTCTTGTGGGCCTGACGATCTTGCTCAAGTTCGGCTCGGGCTGCGTTGAGAAGAGACTTGTGCGATTCCAGCTCTTCAGCTACAAGGTTGTGAGCTTTGCGAAGAGTATCACGTTCGGTGTCATGAATCGCGGTCAGCTCCTCCAAAGCCGCGCGGTGCTGTTCGTTGTCCGATGCGAGTTTGTCCTCGAGATCTGCTCGGCCGTCGTTGAGGGCTTTCTGATGGAGTTGCTGGGCTGCGACGAGAGCGGCTTGGGCCTCAGTCAAGGCAGCTTGATGATCCGCCTAAAGAATGCTTGTTAGCCGAGCACTCTATTGGGAATGCACACAAACATACCTTCAGCTGTAAGAGCTCAACTTCATGACCTGCGGCAAGCTTGCTGCGCTGGGCTTCGAATTCGGCTTGGACCTTCGCAAGCTCGGCTTTGAGGACATCGGTCGCGTTCGCATGTTCTTGCCGACTCGAGGCCAGAGATTCTTTAAGGCGATTGAGTTCGATGCTCGACGAAGATTCCAGGCTTGCTACAGCCATGGAGTGATCCTCCTTCAACTTGGCAAGAGCGGCTTCATTGTCGGCGTCACGAGAAGAGAGCATTCTAGAGTGATCAGCTTTGAGGTTTTCAAGGTCTTCGCGAGATGATGCATCACGACGCTCCAACGCGGCTGCGTGCTCCTCTTGGAGTTGTTTCATGGCATTGGCCGTGTCGGACTGGGATTCGCTCAAGCTGCCTTCCAAGGCGATTTCCTTCTGGCGGAGCTCAGCAGCGTGTTCGTCGCGCAGGCGCTGCAATTGGGTCTCGAACTCGACAGTCTTGCGTGTGAGGGTCTCTTCATGTTCCAATCGAAGACGCGAAATGGCTGACTCCATGCCTTCCCTGGCACGACGGAGGTTGTTTGCACTTTCCTCTTGCTTGGCTCGAATGGCTTCCTCATGCTTAGTCTCCGCGGCCTTCAGCTGATCTTCGAACTCTTGGCGGACTCGGTTCAGCAGATCCTGAGATGAAGTCGTGGCCTGAAGGAGTTCCTGCTCGTGCGCCTCCTCCATGCGTCTGATCGTGGCAGCATGCTGAGCGACGAGGGTATCAGTCGACTTCTTGGCATCCGCAGCTGAGGTGCTTTCGACATCGCGAGCTCGGAGAGCCTCCTCGTGCTCGCCTCGGAGTCTGGAGATGGCGCGTTCATGATCGGCGCGGGTCCGGGCGAGCAAGCTCTCGACCTGCATCTCGTGCTTTCGGAGCTCATTGTCATGTTCGGTAGACAATTTGGCGACGGTGGCTTCGTGTTCAGAAGAAAGGGCTGCAAGCGAAGATTCGAGTTGAGAGGTGGCAGCGAGTTCGGCTTCGCGACGAGCTTTGGCCGTTGCGTACTGCACAGCATCTTCGTTCTCTTCACCCATACGCCGGAGGAGGTCCTCGTGATCGGCACGGAGTTTGTCGAGCTGAGCATCATGTTCGGACTGCAGCACCTCGATCTCTTCAGTGTGACGAGCCTCGACAGACCTCCGTTCCTCGAGCAACGCTTGCTCGCGACGGCGCAGTTCCTCTAGTTGCCTTGATGCGGCCAATTTCTCTTCACGCGAGGCAATCAACTCCGAACGCAGGGACTCGAGCTCGATGTTGGCCTTGCCAGATCGGTCCTTCACGAGGGTCTCGTATTGCTTGCGAACGGTCGTCAGATCTCTGTTAAGTCCTTCGACAGTCTCCTTGTGTTGCGATTCCTTTTGCGCCATCGACCTACGAAAAGGGATAAACGGTTAGAGCGGATTCAAGGATATGGCTAGATTTCACCCACCTCATCAATTCGTTCAACCGGTCCAACGAGTCCTCACCACCATCGATTCCAGGAACTGATTGGATAGAGGGATCATGTTCCAAGCTCTTCTTGAGTTCTTCGAACTGTCCTCGGGTGCTTGGAGAAAGAGCTCGTTCGCCGTTGGGAGAACCTTGCGCGTTGTTTGCTTCTTCCGCGAGCTCGTCGCGTTCGTCCAGGACATCGGACGTGGTCTTGTGCGAGGGACTGTTCGCCCTCGTTGAGCGAGCCCGCTCGAACGTGTCCAAACTCTTCTCCAACACCGTGATCTCAGCCTCGCGCTCCTTCAACACTTCTTGCAACCTCATGATTTCCTTTTCCATGCTCTCGACGGACCTCTTTTCGCCAGGTAACTGAAGGGACATCCTCATCGGACTCTTAGGCGCCAACGTGGGGCTGAGTAAGCTTTCCCCCCCAAGTGAAGGCCAGGAAGCGTCCCTGGGTAAACGCGCCAAGGATAACTCCTGCGACAAGGACTGCGACTGCGACCTGGAGTGGAGGGATTCTGCCGAGGCCGCGTGGCGAAAAAGGAGACGTTTGCCGGTTCCATTGACAGCAAGGGGAGGGATAGGTTCACCGCTATTGCCTCGTGGCAGCGTCCTCCTGCGACGAGCACCCATGACGGGGCTGCCGTTGATCGGAGCTCGTCCAGACCGCGGGGTAATAGCTCCAGAGTCTGCATCGGAACCAGGTTCGCCGGATGAGGCGTATCCCATGGATGAACCGTTGGCAGGGCCCTGTTGCGAAAGTTGAAGCTTGATCTCGGAAATTTGAGCGGCGAGGTCGGAAATCTCTCGGAGAGCGTCACGATACTTGCTGGTAACACCGTTGAGGTCACCCAACGTGCGAGAGTGCGTTTCGCGGAGGCTGACAAGTTGGTCGCGGAGGACCTCGGGTGAAGAAGAGTCGATGTTGGCGAACTCGTCGGGGGAGGGTGGGAGTGGAACGTCGGTGGCCCTGACGGGTGAAGGAGTTGCGCTGACGTCCATGGCGAGTTTCAGGCCCATAGGTGCAGGCGAGCCCGTGACGGAACCACCAGGAGTAAGACCACCATCCGAAGCCGGAGGCTTCAACATCTGTTGCTCGATCTCCCTCTTTTGCCCCTCAGCGATTTCGTTCAGTCGCTTCCGCTCGGCGTTGACCTCTTTTCGGATCTTCTCCCATTCGGTCATTTGCTTTTCGAGGTCGGCGACCTTCTTTTCCCTCTCCTCTAGTGCGGCTTTCCACTCGTTCATCATCTTTTGCTGCTCCTTGTACTCTGGCGAATCAAGCACGGCGTCCAACTTGGCTTCCAAACGCTCCACCTCCGAAGTGCGCCTCTCGAGGTCCCCTTCGAGGCGGTCGACCATGGACTTGAGAGAGGAGACATCCGAATCGGAGCGAGCGAGACGCGCTTCCAACTCGGCAATGTACGTAGTCGTGGCGGCCTCGTTCTCCTTGTGTCTGGCGATCTCCTTTTTGAGGTCGTTGAGGGATTCGGAAGACGATAGTGAAGACTCTGAGAAGGACTTGAGCTTGACCTCCAAGTCGCGGACGTAGCTCTCCGTAGAGGCTTCCCTCTCGACGAGTTTGCCGACACGTGCCCGAAGTTCCTCGACATATGCCTCCGTCGTCGAATGGCGTTCTTTGAGGGCCTCCAACTCAGTTTCTTGCTCCTCATACATTTCGTTGGTGTGTGCCTGCATGGGGGTGACGGAGAGGAGTTAGTTCCCAAACTAGTCCCTAACAGGCAGTGGGCCTGTGGCGTCATGAGAAAAAAATATCCGACAACTTACCAAGGCGGTCCGGTTAAGCTTGAGCTCTGCCTCCAGCGCTGAGATGCTTTTCTCGTATTGTTCGATGACTGGAGCGACGATTTCCTCGTAGCGTCGGATGTTGGCGGTGCGGTCCTGGGTGGACGTCGGAGACATGAGAGGTCGGTCCTCCAACTCCTCCTTCGCTCGTCGAAGCTCGTCATTGGCCTGATTGTACCGCATTCGAAGCTCCTCGTGGATGCCTTGGAGTTCGTTGTATTTTTGTATCATCTTCGCATTCGCGGCACCCTGACCCGACGACCCGTCCTCCGCAGTTCCCGAAGGAATGGCACCACCCTCCTTCATCGTCTTGAGCTCCTTTCGAAGTTTGGTAACCATCCCCTGAAGCCACTCCAAATCGTCCCATCCATCTTCTTTTTCTCGAACTTCGGCGCGATTTTTGATATTCCTTGCGCGGTTGGCGTACTTGAGGGTGTTGACGGTTTCGAGCGCGTTCCACTCGGCAGGACTGACGCATGCGATCATGAGAGTGTGAGCGTTGCCACCGAGGGAGTCTTGTAGGAGACGCGTGAGCTTGGAGTCGCGATACGGGACGTGGACATGAGCCTGGCCAGGTGCGAGAGACCTGGCGCGGGATGGATCGCCGAGAGCAGAGATGACGTTTCCGAGAGCGAGCAGTCCACTGTTGATGCTGATGCCTTCCTTAATCCGTTCGCCTTGAGCAGCGGTGCGTTTCAACTGGTAGGGGAAAAGTGCGCGGCGATTCGGTCAATGTCGAGCAAACGCCACAAGACGATCCCGCCACTCACCCTTTCACTTCCAGCCAAATCTACAAAATGGAATTTTGATACAACAGTAACCCATGCGCCAGTGTCCGCCGCTGCGTCTTCCTGGTCGGGAGTCCCCGGTCTAAGAGCCATGGCACTCTGTGGCCGAAGACCCGCTCCGGCACTTCTCATGGCAGATGCAAAGCTAGGAGTTGGGGGTCGGCCAAACGTTGGGCTACCCACTCGACCAGTTCCTGAACCAACATATACAGAAGAAGGGCGCGCCAGACGCGATGGTGAAGGCGTTGTTGGGGGCATCGGACTTGTGCGTCCGGACCCGCTTCTAGGTACTCCAGATCCCGTGTATTTTTTCTGGATCAGTGTCAAGGAGAAGATGGCATGAGAACGAGAGGATTGAGCGTTCATGTCGGTCTCATTGGTGCGGCGAATGGAGGAGCCTTGGCGGAGGAGGCTCATCACCTCGGCGGTGGATTTGACGCCGACTTCCTTGAGACCGCTCCAGATAATGGTCCCGTCCTTTTCCTCCCGAATCTGGACCTCCCTCCGCATCGACGGGTCCTCAGGCGCCAACAGGTCAATGAGATCTTCGTTGTAAATCTCGATGAAGGATCCCTTGACGGTGCAGTTCCACGCGTTGCCCCGTTCCTGTTTGAGCTGTTGGATCGCGTTGAATATCGTGGCGACTGCTCGGGGAATGATGCCCATGCCGTTTTCGGAATCGGATGGGTCCGCGTCCAGATCCACTCCGGTCATGGTGTAGGTCTTGCCCGAGGAGGTCTGGCCATAGGCGAGGACGGTGCAATTGAAACCCTGCAAAAAGCGGGAGACCAATGGCGCGGCGGTGGAGGTGAAAACGGCGTGTTGGGTCGTTCCCTGAGGATGGACCTGGTCAAAATTGAACGACTGTTTCTTTGCGAGAGGGTTGGCAGCTGCTGATGAGGTGGTGGTGTTGGCGGAGGTGGGGGGGATGGCTGATGGTTCGACTGTGACGGAGTTTCCTGGTGTGCCATGGACTACTGTTCGCTGAAACCGCGTTGGGATTGAAGTAAGATCGTGCTCGTTGCTGGGTCGTATCCGGACGGCTATGGGAGGATAATGAGAGCAAAAGAGGAGGAAATGGAATGAGAAAAAGAGGGATTTCAGGGAGTGGCACGGATGTCGCTACGTACCGACTTGCACTGAGGTAGTATTTGCAGACGAAGAGGATGGCGTTGAAGGCGCCATGACCAAGAGTCGATCTTGAGGGTAAGAAAAGTAGAGAGCGGGAAGGAAGGGGGTATCGGGGGAGGGGCGGGGAGGAGGGGAAGGGAGGGGAGGAGAGGGAAATGGTTTGGAGGGAGAGCAAAAGCGTCGACCGGGATGAGAAGGCGTAGTCAGGAATGGAATTCCTAACCGCGGGAAGAAAAACAACCACTGCTTCGGGAAGACAGCTTCACTGATCCCCCTTAAAGCTGCCATGGTAACAATACCAATTTTTGCTGTTCGAAGACATCGCCACCGTCTTCCTCGACGAGCAAGATCGCCGTCAGCTTTCACCAACGTCGTCGATGACCGCTGGCAAACCTTCGTTCGTCAGCAAGAAAAAAAAAAGATGCGACAGCCATTTGCCACGCGTATCACTTGAGACTCGTGCCTCGTCCCTGGTGCGACACATACGTTATGTGCTGATCGTCATCGACCACTTATCGCAAAGGGAAAAGGAAAAAGTTTCTTCTGCTCTTCACCTTCACACCGCTTTCCAGCTCTGTGCGCCCCGATGTCATTCAAGGGCAAGTCAGGGCATCCTCGTGTCTTTCGCCAGTGGGGAGCCGTCGACGAGAGAAAGGCAGAAAGGCGCAATTGCGAATTCCCCCCTTGTACACGAATGCGGCAAACAGACGAGTTTCCCGCTCTCGAACAAAAGCCTCACTCGCGACCAAGCACTTTTCGCATCGCTCAGGATAATGCGTGAGTGATCGCACCGAAATGGCTTGCATAGACGTGCTCCCAGTTGAGATAGCCGGTGGAAATTCTCGCTCCGCAAACGCAGCTGTGTGCCTGGCACTTAACTCCCTCTCCTGTGCGAACAACCTGCCAGCTAGGCATCTTGAGCCTATTTGCTAGACGGTCTCCCTCAGTGGGTTCGAGAGACAGTTCGCTCCTGCCCGCAGAGCCATCGACGAGCTCTGGATGCAGATGTCACAGAATGCGCATCCCCACACTCGACCAGAATATTTGGGCTTGTCGCCCTTATCCGAATGAACTATATTTGAATAAAGGCAACGTTTATATTTTTACGTCATGACCTTGGCCATTTTCTCTATCCCTGTCCTGTCAACCTAACCAAAGCCAGTAATGGACGGCCTTTCCGGCCCTCGGTGTGGGCTGATTACGCTAAACGCCTAATGAGATGGAATCCTGGGCTCTCCGAACATGAATCAGCACCCCCCATTGTACTTATCGTTCTTGGGGCCTCTCACGCTTGAACTGAACGACGAGAATGAATCGGCTACGGCCTCAAGCGCGACCCTGGAAGCCAGACTCGCCTTTATTGCAACAAAAATTTCGGCCATTCGACTGCCAATGATCTCTCGAAAGAGTTATAGGGGGTAAAACACGCGTATGGCTGCTGCTCAAAAGTGTCTGGGGCTTGGAACCATGCTCTCATACGAAGGAACGGAGGGCTTCAGTCGCACGTCAGTCTTACAACGAGACACACTCCGAAGGCAGAGTTAGACTTGTCATCGGGTACGATTGCAGGCGTCTCCATCTTTGGGCGAAGGAAGAAAGAATAGAGCAGGACAACCGGTCGCTTCGTCTCACAACCCCAAAATCCTGTAGGTGTTTCGAAAAAGGAGACTTCTTATTCCCCTCCACAGCGCCATGGATGCATTTGTGCCCTATCTCTTTCTATTGAGGCAGACTTCAAACCTTCGTTGCTAAGAATCAATCCCAACTTTGCTGGTGCTCGGAATTAGGCATCGTTGCGAAGGCTCTCTAGTTTGCGAGTGCTCAGTGCCCGGATGGAGGTAGCACAAGAGTTACCGGCTAACGTCAGCCGTGGAACTGATTTCAGGGGTATTCCGGAGAAGTGCCCCGAAACACAACGTGGTTTCTCATAAGAGAGGGGGAAAGGATGACGTCGACAGATTTGATGGTGTGGAGGGAAACTTACGTGCGCATGGATGGATGAAGAGGAACTATTTCATCTTATAAGGAACTGATGCATGTCCACAGCACGGAATCGTTGCACGTGAACTATTAGTGTACCTCGTCTCGACGTGCTGAAGTGTACACGTAGGGTACCTCGGTATTATATTCCTATCGATGCATCAGTATCATGTCTAATAGACGTATTCGATCGCGTTGGCTCTCCAAAGAAAGAAAGGCCGTTCGATACAGCCTTTGGTATATACATAGCCATTCGCACAAAGCACGCATCCATCTCACAATGATGGTTCAAAACTTTAGTTAGATCCTTCTCTCCTCCGTTTCGACTCACTGATACTCGCCATGTGGATTTGGTGCGGATTTGTCTCAGGCTGATCTCGTCGACTTGCCAATCCGATCGTCAACTCACCCATCCACCCAATCTGCGAGGTTGCAGGGCACCCGGAGGGAACGAGGAATCGGAGAATGAGGAAATCGCGTTGAACGAGCGAACCCGGAGAGCCTCCAGGGAGCACGAGAATGAAGGGATACAGCCAAGACGGGAGCATGAACCGGAGCCATGATATATTAGCCAAAGGTCGACTACACCTGTGAACTCGAACCGGGCTCTTCCCGACCGGTCATCTCCCATCACAAGTATTTTGCCGAACACAAGCATGATCAAGTCCAAGTCTTTGCATACGACGAACAACTCCACCAGCTGTGCGATTTTGAGAGTCCAGCTGCCTTCCTCTCAAAGAAGCTTCAGTAAAGAAGCGATAGTAATGAAGAACCAGTGGAGCGTTTTGTCCTCGGTTGAGCACGCGAATACCGTCAAATGTTACGAGGCAGAACCGACAGCCGAATTCTAAAAAGTGGGGCCGTGGGGGAATCACGCTTGAACAGTCCAACCACTACCACCTACCTACTCCCACCTTGGTTCAGCAAAGGTCGACCACGCCTGTGAAGCCGAACGCGTCTCCTCCATCCCAGGCGTCTCTCGGTCACAAGTATGGCCGAACACAAGCGTCATCACGTCCAAGTCTTTGCATATGATGAAGAACTCCACGAACTGCGCGATTTCAAGAGTTCAGGTACCTTCCTCGATTTTTTACATCATTCGAGCAGCAAACCCATCCCTCTATCGTCAACCCCCGAGATCCACGATTGGTCCCTGAAAACCTTCTTCAAGGCGGCCAACACGATAGCCCAATCCATCAAGAACGAACGTAGGCACCATATTTTTCCCGTTCGTAGTCTCTTTCTAAATTAGTATCTGGGATTTTAGACTTTAGCACCTCCGACACGCTGGTGTTCAGGTCCACAGGAGACAAATCCCTCTCCGGGCATGTAACCGACCCCGAATGCATGCCTGACTTCATTGCCGCCTTCAACGAATATTTCGAGAACGAAGCAATGCTTTGGCCCTACATCCGCCTTACCGGTGAACATGCATCCAAAGGAAAGACTCGGAAGGACCAGGAGAAGCAGGCGATTTCATACTTGCACTACCTCCTCCTCGCCCGACCTGACCTCTACGTCGCGCAAGGGATGCTCACCTCCAAAACCGGTATCACATTTCTGGTCGGGATTGGGGGCCACGGCGTTCGCAGCCTCCTAGTCGATTGGAGCAACAAAGAGCTTAGCAAGCTCATGTACGCTTTTATCTTCTGCCTTTACCGCCCCGACAAATTTGCGGATCCATCATTCGAGATAGGTCACGTCAAGGACGGCCAGGTGACATACACCATCAAACTCCCCATCAAACCTGGAGTTGATGAGGTCCCAACGGATCAGCAAGTGGTCATCTTCCGCGAATTCCTCCCTATCTACGCCGGCAGCCCGTTCGAGACTCGCACTCATGTCTTCTCGAATACGGACTCAGAAGTCACGATCAATAACAAAAGGCTGACAGTGCTCAAAGACCAATTCTGCCGGGAGGGGACCCGATTCAACGAGTACGACATCCTCAAACACGTTCATGCTGAAGAGAAAGTCCCTGGTGTCGTCCAGGCCGTCTACAATGACATAATAGCACCTCCTGATGTTGATGAGCCAATTGTGAAGAAAAAGCACCGTATCGGAATGGGGCAATACGGGGATCCTTTCATGACCATTCCTAACGTCAAGGCGATGCTGGAAGTCGCGTTCGATATCCTCGAAGGTACCGTCGTCACCCTCGACGACTTCGTTTGCGCTCATGGGCTTGGCAGTGTTAAGGTTCCTCCGAATGCAACGCAACGTCCTCCATCGCGATATCAGTAAAGGGAACGTAGTTTATGTGAACCCACCACAGAATGGTACTCCGAAAGTCCGCGATACCACAGCAAAGCCCCCTGTATTTGCCAGATACTTTCTTGGCGAAAGGTATGCATCTGGCAATATGTTACGATTAGGCAAGAACTCACTGAAAACGGAGCGCAGCGACAATCCCCACGAAACCTCGGCTCTCCTCATCGATTTCAACAATGCTGAAATCCCGGAACGCTGGAGTGACGGGAAGCGAGTAGGTCGGACTGTGAGCATTTTCGTATATCATGGTTGTGGATTGCCTGTGACCCTTAATGTTGGAAGGGGACGGCTGTCTTTATCGCACGCGCAGTTCAGCTAGGATGTGCAATGACGTTTCCTTCTGGGATCCGTTCTCCAACCCCCGAGAGTCCGTGTCCGTATTCCAAAACTTACCCCGAAAGACTAGAGAAATTCAAGCCAGAGGAGGAGAGGGATGTCGTCCCCAGGATATTCCCCGAACCCTCGAACGATAGTGACACGCGTGTTTGGAGACATGAACTTGATCACGACGTCGAGTCCGTCTTCTGGCTCATATTCTACTGGGCTCTGACTGCGCAACCCAAGGAAGATCCGAACGAGCTCATGGACCCCGGTGTATGGGGCTCTTTGGTAGGAAAGGTTGAGGACAGGCACCGATTTATTCTCGGCTTAGCTACTGAGGGTGACCAAAGTGGCCCCCTCCATTCGGCTTTTCAACCTCTCATGAAGTTGATCAGGAAGCTCGCCGCTGTTCTTCGGCTCGACAGGCATTGGCTCGACAACTCGCACCAAATAAACGACCCGGAATATATCGTCGAAGTTTTCCATCGGTTGATCCTCCAGTTCATCCTCGATAATCGCGGCAAAGTTTTTATGGGGATAGAGGTTGACCGAGAGCGCCGTAGCATTCAGAAGGATCCGCACACCGTGGGCCTGAGCAGCACAACTAGCCAAACGACAAACTCCGAAAACGCAGATCCAGCCAGTTCCGATGACAACCCCAACGAGAGGGACCCCAGAACACACTCGAAACTCGAGGTACGTCATCGACACGCCTCTTTCAGTACCAGGTATTGATGGATTCTTGGGCCGACTAGAACTACGTTGAGGAGGACGAAGCCCTTTCGGACGTCGACGACACTGTGGATGACACCGAAGGAAACTGACAACGATGAGGAGGAGAGATGAGGAGGAGCTTTAAACTATTTTCCCTGCGGTATCGAGTTCGATTCCACTTGGCTTGTCAATGGGTGCCGTCCCTCAACCGGTGTCCCCGTTCCTCGCTGTCATATCGCCACTGCGGACACCTTCAAGATCCCACTCTCATCCTAGAATACACATTGCTTCAATTATTTTCGACGTGGTCAACGGCGGCCTTATAATGAAGATGGCTAAGCTCGCGCGTGCTCGAGCAGCAAGGATGGAACAAGTTTGCCATTTGGGCCGCACGTGTTCAAGCACATATGTAGGGATCCTAGTTGTTACGTTCCTATCGATGTATCAGAATCAAGTACCCTAGAGGCAGTAGGTACTCGATGCGATGGTTCTCCGCTGGTTGATACGAGTTTTGTTATATGGACGCCGGCTTAGCGCATCCGTCTCTAAACGTTGGCTCACCCCTTCAACTTAGGTACTTCTCTCCTTCGCTTCGACCCACCTTCAGGATGCACGCCATGTAGATCTGATGCAGATCTGTCTCAGGACTGATATTGTCAACGCGATCGCTAACTCACGCATATCCGTCTAATATGCGAGGTTGCGCACGGGGCATCCGGAGGGAACGAGGAATCCGAGATCGCGTTAACGGAACGAATCCGGAGAGCCTCCTGTCGGCACGAGAATGAAGGAATACAGCCTCTGGCCTCTAAAAAGGCAGTATGAGCCGAAGCCATGACATATTAACCAGAGTTCCGGTGAAACTAGTGTAACATCTAAAGTGTTCGGCAGAGCTTATTCCTAAGGCTGCAAAATGAACTCTGAAACGCGGTTGACGAATTCTATAGGCCTAAACGCCGGTAAATAAAATTCAGCAACATCCACTTAGCTTGATGGAAACTGGAACTTACTTCTCGGCATGCACTGAGCAAAGGAGGTAATGAATGGAACACAAAAGTCAGATAAGAGAACCCGCAAAAGAACTTGGCTTTCGTACCCCAATGACCAGCTTCAAGTGTGATCATTTCCATGTTCGGGAAGTATTCCTTAGCAATGGGTATGTTCTTACGATTGATATATTTGCTCCTGGAGCCTTTGACAAACAGTGTCTTTCCGTCCCACTTTCGATGATCCGGTTCGTATGGGAAATCTCCGATCCCATCAATGGCTTTGTCTAATATCTCCAGTGGTATCCGGAATTTTTGATGGTGCCCGGTTTCGTGCTGGACCCGGTCAAGGTTAGTCAGCAAGAATTGACGAACAGATACATCCTGTGGGTAGTCGCATTAGCTAACCAGACGCAGGAATAAGACAATATGAAGAGAATTTACAGGTTCGTAAGCTTGAAGGACGTCATCGGCCTCTTTGCGGCTCCTGACACGCTTGTTTTGGATTTCCTTCATAGCTTTCAGGTACGTTCGGAATTCATCGCTAATAGGTCCTCTTGCTGGCGACATATCAACCACAATTAATTTTGACAATGCGTCTGGAGGGAGATCAGGAGAGAGTGCAGCTGCCATGACTGCTTTTCCTCCGCTTTGGGGATCGAAACCTGGGATTCAGCGTCTAAGAGTGCAGTGTCCACATCTTGGGGACTTACAGCGAATGTCCCAACAAGTTGATATTCTTGAGGGAGCGTTCTTTGCAGAACTCAATAATGTCGTGTGCCATGCTCGTGTAATCCATAACTTCATTATGAGGCGACTGGCCATGATTTCGAAGGTCCTGCAGATTGGGGAGGTCAATCTTCTGCCCCGGCTGACTTGGTTCCAGCCACAACTAACGAGCGTATAAATGGGAGTATTCAGTGTTTGATGAAAGCGCTTGGCCAAGGATCTCCAGTTCTGCTTTGAACCACTGCAAGCTGGTGTGAGTCTTTCCAATAGCCACAGACAATAAAAGGAACTTACAATAATCCGTGAACAATCACAAGTGGGCCAGGTGGTTTAGAGCCAGGCGAAGGATCCTTCGCAGGTATCTCCTCGAAGGCTAGGCCTACGGGAGTGGTGCTGTGCGTCCACCGAAGGAATAAGGCAGATGGTGCTAGGATTTGTAAGACGGGTCAATCACAACCCGTCATGAAATAGACGATGCTTCAACGAACCTGGGCCATTAGATCTAATGTTCCCGACAGCAAAAGGTGCTTTTCGCAAGGCTCTCGACGAGGCTTGAAGCATCCAGAAATATTTTGTGTTTTGGTGGGTAGGAAAGGTTTCATGTTTGCTCCACCTAACAAACCCGACTTTGTCCGGGCGTCGACAAACAAGACAGGCCAACAGACGAAACACAACCTCACCTTGAATTCTTCATTTCCTAACTTTTCTTACCCATATGAAGGGATAAATTCAATAAATTTGGAAACTTTCATATCATCCCCTAACCACAAATCAAACCGTCCAGAGCTTCCTGAACCCGCGCCGGGGTGCCGCAAGCTCTCATGCCAATCTGCACCTCTTGCACCACACCCGTCCCATATTTATATACGCTCTATGAATCTGCGTACAACCTAAGGCTGGAGCAATGCGTGAGCCTATGCTTGCATCTTTAAGTGATTGGTTGCGTCTAAGCTTTTTATTTCACTAGCCAAATTGCCACGCATTTGCCGATCCTTATGTTGAACACGATCCATTGATCCTCGTTCTCGACCTCATTTTGCTTAAACGGGACGTATTCCGACATCTCATTTACAACAGAGGTTCCGAGCCGAGGAAATTGACCGACAATTCACGAGACTTCCCGAAACCCGAAGCCCCTCCAATTGCTGACAAGGTATGTATGGCCTCCATTTGCTAATTGCCCATCTGACGAAACAAAATTAACAGGTACTGTGGTCAAGAATTGGCAGACTTGGGACTGGACTGCTTTTCGTCGATTCCGGTAAGTTCCTTAGTCGCTGTCTCACCTTGAATGCCCGCTTGACCACCTTCTTCTCAGTCATTCGATGGATGCGACTGTGTAAGCACGTCCAACCCAACTACTTGGCTCATGCGAATGTTCACCTCCCTAATATCTGATAGCACCTATTATGGTTGACGTGTCAAAAGACGGGAGCCATTCGCCAATTCGGGCCCTCGCTCACGTTTTTCTGTACTGCCTCGGAGGTGCGCTTGTATTCTACCATGTAGACAAAATGTTTGGACCGCTTACCCGCTATGTCACAGAGACGGTTGCCTTCCACCTCGGGATTCTATCAGCTGCCGCCATCCTGGTCCCTCTAGCTCAGTTCATCACTAAATGGAAGCGAAAGAATACCCAAGGCGGCCCACAGGTCGCTAACCAATTTCGGTTCGTCACATCTATCCACTTTGGAAAAGCGTTCTGACATTTTTCCGGGCTTCATTTAGTCTCCCGCACATCCCTCTCGCTTTGCTTTACGCCTCCCTGACCAAGTTCTTCCTCCTATTCCTTCTGTCAATTTGGCCCGCGATGCAGTCGGTTCCCTCGAGCTTGAAGGTTCCACCGTACCTTGCCGACTATCCTCTAATGGTGTACGTGTGGAATATGTTCAACGACCTCATCCTTGACAGGGAGTGGCTTGTGCGAAACTTGCTTGGAGGGATGGCCGCAGGATTTGGGCTACGAGGTATGGTTCTGTTTTTGACTGGAGGATCAGGAAGTCCAAAATTTGCTGAGCAGAACTCTACTCTAGTTGTCCTGGACGCTCATCCGTTCATCATTACTGGTGTTATCATCGCTGGTTGGGTGTCCACTTCAGCCTATGTCCACCTCGTAGACGACGTCCTTGGGTTAGCGCCAGCACAAATGGCAAGTTGGACACGATATTCAATACCATAGACGTATTGTGGTGAACATTAGTTCGGTGATGTGCTGGTGGGTAACTGCCATGATTACAACGTCATATATCGTCCATATCAATTTCCATCTCTACTCGTCTGGCACTTGGTCGATCCGCTCCGGTTCGTCCGTGATCCTGTACACCTTCTTTATCCATGGCTTTCACCAGGCGTTCCGTTCTTGTCGTCACCGCTCTCAACATCTCCCCATGCACCACCCTGCCAGCATCTTCGGCCAGAGTGAACATCTCTTCAAACCTATCAACATGAATTCGTGTTTCAAGCGTTAGAAGTGTGATCTTCCCACTCTTGGGTAAGACTGCCGCCGTGAGGTTAGGGAGGTCCGACTCCTCCAGCGAGGTGATATCCAGCAGGGGCGTTGAGTCGTGCAGAGCGCAGGTAATTGCACAAACATAATCCGTCAGAGCAATGCCAGCGTCAATCAAGGCCAAAGTGCAGGCATTGATGCTGGTTTGGAGAAGTCCACCGTCTTGCTGGAGGACTTGTACGAAGATGTCGATTTGAGATCGAGGGTACAACTGCGTTTGAACGATGGGTTCGAACGTTTGCCTGATGGCAGATGTGAACTCTAACACTCGCCTATGAGATGGATCAGCAAACCATAGGGACCGGTATCATTAGATTACTCACTTATCGCTTCGCCCACGCTTTCCACCTTGTCCACCGCTGAAGACTGGAATGTCGACATTCACACTAAGCACCGCGCGGTCGAAGAGGGTGTTAGCTCGGCTCTTCGCTTCGCGTGGGCCATGCACAGTCACTAGGACGTTCGTAAGACCATGAGAAACCAACGCAGAGCCGTCAGCGTGGCCATGGGTGCCCAGTGAAAGGGAGATGTCCCTGAGCTCCTTGGGTCGGCGGCCGTCTGAGCGATAGTTGTGAACGGATAACAGCTCAACCCTGGACTACCTGACTAGCATCAGCGCGGATCGAAAATTTGTTGGATCGCGAAGCTCAGGGCTCACCATGGAAGAAAGCGGTTTAGGTGAATCGCTGAACCGATTTTCGTGCTTGAACAAATTTGCTCCGTGGCGTCTTCAGCTAATTTCTTCTCCCATACCCCCAGTTCCAAAGCACCTCACTCGACAGGTTTCTTAGAAAATGGGGCGCAAACGCAAGCGTATGCAAGAGAAAGATCCCGAAGTTGTGGCTGCTGCCACTCAAGTTGAGCTAGACAAGGCCACAGGAATGCCCCAGGTTCGTCAACACGTCTTCCTTTTCTTTAAACCCGTGCTAATTTGCGACATCTCTCTAAGAGACGACACTATAGGCAAAGAGCACATGCCAATCCCTTCTCGGATCACACGCTTCACTAGTAAGCATCGACAGCCCGAACCGCACCACCGGCTCCTCACGCTTTCCCAACAGCCCCGCTTCCCCGGCCGAAATGGACTGGTCAATTCATTATCCGAATTACTTTTCTCCTCGGGTAACCTCCGAGAATCTTGACGCTGGCCCGTCAAATTCTGGGCTGGTTCCGAAGAAGGTCGAATTCGCCGATGTAGGGTGCGGCTTCGGAGGACTGCTCATGGCCCTAGCCCCGCTTTTCCCGGAAACGCTCATGCTAGGTTGCCTTGCTTGCTGCGTCACAGCTATCATGGGATCTTAACTGTCGTTCCTTTTTTCAGGTCTCGAGATACGAGTGTCGGTCACACAGTTCGTTGCCGACAAAATTGCTGCGTTGCGTGTTCAACACCAGCAACTAGCAGACGGCATCATCCCTGAGATATCAGTACCCGACGGAGGGGAGGCATATCTGGCAGCGAAGGAGGCGGCTCCTGGAGGGTATCAGAATGTTTCCGTCATTCGAGCCAACGCTATGAAATTCTTGCCAAACTTTTTCGAGAAAGGACAGGTGCGAACGGGACCACGATCCATTGGACATAGCGGAATATCTGACGAAACGATGTAGCTATCCAAAATATTTTTCTTGTTTCCGGATCCTCATTTTAAGGCAAGAAAACATAAAGCAAGGATCATCTCGTGAGTCTTGGAATAGTCACAAGGACAGCAAGAAGCTAACGATACATCGTCCTATAGACAAACACTTTTGGCCGAATATGCCTACGTCCTTCGACCGGGAGGAATCGTATACACAATTACGGATGTAGAAGACCTACATCTCTGGATGGTACAACATCTCGAAGCATTCCCTCTTTTCGAGCGCATAACGGACGAAGAGCT
Source organism: Tulasnella sp. 417 (assembly GCA_019633465.1). Taxonomy (NCBI): domain Eukaryota; kingdom Fungi; phylum Basidiomycota; class Agaricomycetes; order Cantharellales; family Tulasnellaceae; genus Tulasnella; species Tulasnella sp. 417. Next base: position 48,505 of record WSTY01000029.1, read on the forward strand.
AGCGAACGACGTAGTGGTCGAACACGTAGGTCGAAGGTACTCACACATGGCGAACAGTACTGACATCGACCCCCCATAGGTCCGAACTGCAACCGAAGAAGGGAAGAAGGTCGAGCGGAAAGGAGGTGATAAGTATCTGGCATGCTATCGCCGACTAAATGGCCCAACAAGATCCAATGCTGTTGAAACTTGAGTTGAAGATTGCCGCAGCCTTACCGCTAGCCTATTCCAGGCGTCGCATTAACGAGTAATAAACAGGTTACCGAACGCTCTCCGCTCGCCCTTGAGCTGGAACGCATCTCTAAGCAAAGCAGCTTAAAGACGCACCATATATAAGCTTAGAACGTACCGACAGACAAATGGAAGAACTTTCGGATACGATAGACTTAGTGAAATGTCCATGAGGTACTGGGGTGGGTGTGATTGGAGGCCCTGAGTTCAGGGTTTCGGAGTGAACCGTGGTAATTTCTATCATCCTCGAAAAACGACCGTTCACCACGACCCCGGACGCATTCGGCCTACCCAGCATTCGCCTTATGAGTGAGTGTAAACTTTGTACCGGACTCAATAATTCGCGCATGTCTTGCTTAATAGTTATTTTAAGCTTCAGATGCTCAATCTCTTTGGGCGGACCTTCAGACACCCTGTCCAATATCCTCCAGTGTTCCCGGCCCTTCCAATCCCCGGATGCCGATTGGCGCACTCTGCAGCCGCGAGAGTGTTTGCGCATCCGTTACACCAGCTGCATTATGCCAGGAACGAAGACCTATATACTGCCGAAGAGGAAGCAGAAATGACCGCATTTCTCGACCAGGATCTTCCCAGCGACACCACACGCGATGGAAATCCTCCTGCCCGAGCTCCAGACGGAGGGAGCCTCTCTCCAAGACATCCTCATCCATCGGAGTATCGCAGAGTGAGGAAACTAGTCCGCTCAGGCGAGAGTGCGGAGCCTCTCCAGCAAACACCAGACCTTCCCACAATCGGTTCGTCTGCCACCCCGCAGTCGTCAAATTCCACACCAGAAGACCAAGAACCAGAGTGGGAATACGTCAGCGAGGAAGAGACTGTCTCTCGACATGTCAAGGATCTGAAACCACCTACCAAAAAGAAACCACGTCCAAAGTCCCCTCCAAAACCCAGTGGGAAACCCGATCCAATCCTCTCGCTCGACACCCTCAAGCTACCTCCAAAACCCAGTTACGAACCCTACAAGCACCTTCGTCGGTTTCCCTATGTAGCAATAACCTTGGGTGTGGATCCCCTTGGAGTGCCTCCCAGCATAAACTCCTTATTCTTCTCCATGGGCTTCCGGTATCGATCGCAGACCCTTTACCGTCGTAGGAGTACGAAACTCCGATTGGCACTGCGGAGGGTATGGAAATTCGTCTCCATAGAATACTTGACGGAGGAGGAGGCTAGCAAGAGAAGGGCGGAGAAGAGGGAATCTCTGGCGAGAGAGTATGAGGAGCGGCTAAGGGCTCAGATGGCACGCCATATGAAACGGACTCAGGATGGGACTGTGGCAGATGGAGAAGGTTAGGACCGTGGACCGTTTAGAATCCATCAGCTCGTCGATGGCTCGCATCTGTTTGGGCTAGAGGGACGGCTTTTACGTGCTTCCAGCGATCCCATGCTTCGTGGCCGCAACCAGACATCCCATCATAGATTTTCAGCTCCAGCCATGTAATATTGTATTCAATTAACCCCCATCTATCTTATGTCTCGGAATGCGCTCTACCCTAGAGGGCATTATAACATTTCAATCTCGAAGCTATCTAAAGACCCCACGGAGCAATGTGACACGGGACTCAATAGCAGCGTATCTTGTTCGAGGCAAGGTGGGTGCTCGTCACCTGGTCCGTTAAGTGACGTGTCGCGTGATGGTAGATCGTCTGGGGGTATCAATGGGCTCTCGAGGTCCAGCATGTCGACGTCGCTGTGATCGGAATCCATTCGGCTGAAGCCTTCATTTTGGTCCATGCATGACCAATCGGGAAGCCGCACCTGGTCATCGAAAAACAAGTCCAGTGATTTTTCTGCGTTGGGAGGAAGTGGAGGTGGATGCGAAAGATACCCCGGCCAATCAAGGAGCTCTGAGTCGGAACCACCATGATCTGATAAGCTACCTTGTTCGGCGGCCTCTGAAGATTGATCCTCGTCGACGAAGAAGAGATCATCATGCGCAGTCTCGGCGTCAGAATCCGCAGCCCCGTCACGCCTTTCTTCCTCGTCCAAGGGACTAAAGTCGTCAGAGAGGTCCGGAGAAAAGTTAGTCGTACGACAATCATCCTTGTCGGCGAATGGTATAAGAGGGGATTCGGGAGCTGGCGTCATGAGGTCACCCGAGTCTACCTCGTCCATGGCTGTGTCAGTGCTGGGCACGTCTGGTTCGAGTATCTCCATTTGGTCCTCTCCTCCTAGATCATCTTCTTTGTCTTCGTCTGAGAAAGTCCTTTCATGTGGCTCCGATCCGGATGGCGAAGCATCCAGAGTCTTGAGCTGAAACCTGAGAGTCAGGGACACGGGATCGAGACCAAGCCTGGGCAAGGAACTAACCTCGAAGTCTCTCTTGCCCGGTCGAACGGTTGAGATATAAAGCGCAGCAAGAGACCGGCTTATCAACGTTTTAAAGCGATCCTCGGTATCGATCTCGTCTTCTGAATTATCTTCCTGAGTAAGAGAGCGACGGCTGTGCACCTCGGCCTGAGTAAAGACCATTTGACCAGCAGCAGTTTGAAGATTCGTTAGTCTGTCCCACGAACCGTCACAACGAGACTCGGTCTTTTCTGCGAGTCTCTGAAATTTGCCATATTAGCGTACACTCTTTTATGAACGTGTTGGAATATCCAAACAGACAACGAAAGCCAGACCTGGAATAGCTTCTTGCCCGCCTTCTTGAACTCTCGGTTGGGAGACCTCAGGTATATCTGGCACAAAGAGTTGGCGATATTGTGGTAAAGGTTATTCTCTGCCGCGATCACAGCCTTCTGTCTTCCGAAAATGTATGGATATCGTCTGCGAAGACAGGCGATTAGCCATACGGTGGATGTCTCATCAAGCGTGCCTTGCCTTAACATTTGATTTATCAAGACTTTCTTTATGGCCAGGTCCCATTGATTGCGGTAAGGGAGAAGAATCGTCTTGCTCGAAAACGGGCCAGTCGAGCAGGCTAGTGAGGGTGCAGCATGTTAACGTCGCCGTGTTCCGAGAGCCTTGATCTTATGCTTGCCTTCGGTTTCAGTGAGGCTCCGTCCTTTAGGCCCCCAACTAAACTCGATTCGGAGTCCGGTGAGCTTGAGCTGAGGCAGCGAATCGTCAAGGACAGTGTCAGCCGATGGGCCGGCGGGCGAGAGGTTCACTGCGACCGGACTCGGCGTGAGGGAAAGAAGAATGATGATTGCAATAATTCCCCTACTTTGCAAGTTTTCCCCGTCACAATAAATTTCGGATACATCTTCCAGGCAGAGGATGGACTTGTTCTATGAAGCAGCTGTTAGTGATTGGTCCTGGGCATCCTCGGTTTGACCCGGCTGTGGTACCTCGGTCAAGGCTGCTACGAACTCTAGAAGCCCACCAGAATTGCGGAAGACATCAAGGGGGATGTTTTTTTGGTACCTTCCCTTCAAATATATCTCAATGCTACCGTCGTGAGTAATATTAAAGACCTTGGGAGAGGACTTCAAGGGCAAAGGAGCGTCGCTAGGCTCAACGACGTCAATACAGTGAGTGACTTTCAAGGTAAGCGGAGGTCCGTTGCCGTCTGATGGGAATCTTGCTGTCGTCGAGTACGTCGTGGAGGGCATTCCTGGATTTGGAGGGAGATGGCTGGAAGGAGGTCAGGAAACAAACAAACATCCTACGGCACGTGAGCCACCTTCTTGAATATCTTAAGTCCCACCACCAGTGAGGGCCGCACAAACCATCCGGAAATCCTGCCCGCTAAAACTAGATGTAAGCTGATTGAGTATACTCGAGCGTTTGAAAGCAGCCGTATTTATGACTGGCCTGTATAGAGACGAGGCCAAGGGGACATGCAATCATCGAAGGATTCGACCAGAGATCAGGACGATCGCAAGCAGGCGCATGGAGCTCCTCGACTCCCGATGGAGCTATGGATCGTAGTTGCCGAACACTTGAGGCATGATACAACCCGAAGTTTCCAGCTCTACCCTGTTCGGCCTTTCCATATGCCCTCAATCAAGAGCCTACGCTTGACGTCACGCAACCTTAACGCTGCAGTTGAGCCACTGTTCTGGGAGCGGGTAGAACTCGCCCCGGTCAATCGAGGGAAGGGGTCCATAGGGATAATCCAGCATCTCCATCAGAACGCTGCTCATAGAGAATTCGTCAAGTGTCTCATATTCTCCATGTGGAGACCATCTCCACCCAATCAACCCCCTCCTGACGGCAATTCTGGATCAGACGAAGCCCGACCACACGTAGAAACATTATCAAGGATCTTTACGAGGCTCCACAACCTTCGCGCCATACATGTTAACCGGTCGCACATGACTTGCGCCATGTACGAGCATCTCTACAGTTTGCAGCAGCTTGAACACGTCGAGTTTTCCAAGCCTCCGGTCATCCTTCTCGAGAGGTCCCTAGATTTTGACCGCCTTGATGCGAAGATGCTGCGACTCAAGGCGATTACTGTCTCGTACGGTGCCACGGAGACCCCACCGGGTGTATCAGCATGTGCAAGGCTATTCCTTAGCCCTAGCCTGGAGAAGTTGGTAACATCATCGAGCATGGCACCTTTCATTTACGCTCTCACAAGTCAACAATCATTTGACCAGCTTCGGTACTATGAAGCAGTTGAACCACTCGAGTTGGAAGGGTTTACGGAATTCTATGCGTTCGCTGCGCATTGCCCGAATCTGACTTCAGTAAAATTCAGACCAAGGATTACAACAGAAATCACCGAATCCGATCGCATCCCATCTCCTCCTGCCAATATTCTCACTCAACTCCACTCTTTCGAAGGAACGTTGGCACTCGCCTCCCGGATAGTTCCAGGACGCCCAGTAGAGAGTGTCATAGCCGCCTTTTCGTCACTCCATAGCGACATCCCACTCGAAGCACCTCTTAAGCGACTGTCGGAGTCCTCTCGAAGGATAAAGGTCCTCAATTTGACCATACGGTATTTGGAAGACGACTATCTCGCTATTATCTCGCGTCTCGTACCTTCAGTAGAGGAACTGGAGATCCTATTATACTTGCATCTTGTACCTGGAGTAGGAACGGTGAGTAATCCGACGCACAGTACCTCCCCTTGCGAGTCGAGGACTGAAGACGTGTTCTGACGCTATAGATTGGGACAAGGCTACATTTGGACCAATTGAAACCCTTATCACGCCTGCGGATATTTGTGCTCAAGAATCTACAACCCACCTCTTTCGGGCCCACGGTGATCCCGGAGCCGTTCCCGGAGCTCGCAGAAGGCTCAGAACAGATTCCAGTCATGAAAACTCTCTGTAAGGAGCATGGGCTCCTCGAGTACGTTGAGCTTGGTCAGACCGTCCGGTGGATTAAGGAGCACGACTCCTGGGTCTGGAGGAGTCCAAGCGGGTCGGGGTTGGTAGATTTTGAGGTGGCTAGAAGCGAATAAAGACATGTTTTGCCTTAGGGACGCGATTGAGGCTCGAGTCGTTGCGTAGGGGCTGGGGGTCTTCTGGCGACCAACGAATAGCGCGGGATCAAGGCGTTCCCGGTGCTAATGATATCTTCAAGGCAGAGTATGGACTTGTCCTATAGAGCAGCTGTTAGTGATTGGTAGGCATCCTCGGTTTGGCTCGGTTGTGGTACCTCGGTCAAGGCTGCTACGAACTCTAGAAGCCCACCAGAATTGCGCAATACATCGAGGGATATATTGTCTTGGTACCTCCCCTTCAGATATATCTCAATGCTACCGTCGTGAGTGATATTAAAGGCCTTGGGGATGGACTTCAAGGCCGACGGAGCGACGCCAGTGAGTAACTTTCAAGGCAAGCGGAGGTCCGCTGCCATCTTATGGGAATCTTGTTGTCGTCGAGTACGTCGTGGAGGGCATTCCTGGATTTGGAGGGAGAAGGCTGGAAGGGAGGTCAGGAAACAAAAGGAACATCCAACGGCACGTGATCCACCTTCTTGAACATCCTGAGTCCCACCACCAGCATGAGGGCTGCACAAATTATCCAGATATCCGGGCCGCTAAAACCAAATGTAAGCTGATTGAGTATATTCGAGCGTTTGAAAGCATCCGTATTTATGATTGGCCTACATAGATACTAGGCCAAGGGAACATGCAATCATCGAAGGACTGGACCAGAGATCAGGACGATCGCAAGCAGGCGCATGGAGCTCCTCGATTTCCGATGGAGCTATGGGTCGTAGTTGCCGAACAATTGAGGCATGATACAAACCAAACTTTCCAGTTCTATCCTGTTCGGCCCGTCCACATGCCCTCAATCAAGAGCCTTCGCTTGACGTCACGCAACCTTAACGCTGCAGTTGAAGCACTATTCTGGGAGCAGCTCGAGCTCGACCCGGTCTATCTAGAGAAGGATACCATGGGGATAATCCAGCATCTCCATCAAAACGCTGCCCATAGAGAATTCGTCAAATGTCTCCGACTCTCCATGTGGAGACCTTCACCATACAATCACCCCCCTCCTGACGGCATTTCATACCACACCACACCACCTGTAGAAACATTATCAGGGATCTTTACGAAGCTCCACAACCTTCGCGCCATACGTGTTTACTGGTCGCACATGACTTGCGCCATGTACGAGCACCTCTACAGTTTGCAGCAGCTTGAATACGTCGAGTTTGCCGAGCCTCCGATCACCCTTCTCGAGAATTCCCTGGATTCGGACCGCCTTGATACGACGATGCTGCGACTTAAGGCGATTACTGTCTCGTACGGTGCCATGGAGGGGAGCCCACCAGGTGTACCAGCCTGTGCAAGGCTATGCCTTAGCCCTAGCCTGGAGAAATTGGCAAATTTACCGAGCATGGAACCTTTCATTTATGCTCTCACGAATCAACAATCATTTGACCAGCTTCGGCATTATGAAGCAGTTGAACCACGCGAGTGGGAAGGGTTTACCGCATTTTATGCGTTTGCTGCGCATTGCCCAAATCTGACTTCAGTAAAGTTCCGATCAGATCACGTAGGAATCATCGAACCCGATCGCATTCCAGCTCCTCCTACCAATATTCTCACTCAACTCCGCCGATTCGAAGGATCCGTCTCAGTCGCCGCCCGAATAGTTCCAGGCCGACCAGTAGAGAATGTCAGCACAGCCTTTCCATCCTCCCATAACGGCATCCCTTTCGAAGGGTCTCTTAAGCGACTGTCGGAGTCGTCTCGAACCCTCAAGGTTCTCAACTTGACCATACGGCATTTGGAAGACGATTATCTCTCGATCATCTCCCGTATCGTACCCTCAGTGGAGGAACTGGAGATCCTATTCTGGAGCATTATGGCTAGAGGAGAAAAGGTGGGTAGTTCGATGCACAGTACCTCCATGAGTCGATGACTGAAGACGGGCTCCGACCTTGTAGGTTGAGACAAGGCTACATTTGGAGCAATTGAAACCGTTATCACGCCTTCGCGCATTTGTGCTTAAGAATCTACAACCCATCTCTGCTTGGTTACAGCCGCCGTTCTCGGAGCTCGCGGAAGGCGCAGACCAGATTCCAGCAATGAAAATACTCTGTAAGGAGCATGAACACCTCGAGTACGTTGAGCTTGGTCAGACCATCCGGTGGATTAAGGAGCACGACTCCTGGGTCCGGAGGAGCGCAAGCGGATCGGCGGTAGTAGATTTTGAGGTGGCTAGAAGCGAATAAAGACATGTTTTGCCTTAGGGACGCGATTGAGGCTTGAGTCGTTGCGTAGGGGCTGGGGGTCTTCTGGCGACCAGCGAACAGGGCGGAATTAGGGCGCTTCCGGCGCTCATTCGCTTTCCAGTTCGGGACTTTTCCTCCACTCCTCGGAATCCGGGATGCGGCGCACTGAATCGACCACTATAAAGTGGCGCGGAGAAGAGACGAAGAGTACTCAGAGTCTGGGGTCGGCAGGGCCGATCCGTAAACAATACCAGCCACAACCCCGACTGGCCACCCTTTTCACTCACCCACTTCGCGTTAGACCTTGGTTTCTGCTTTGCCCCGTTCTGTCGCCCCTCGTCTCTTCTTTCATGGGCTGTCTCTACTCACTACTTAGCATCGGCAGCAGCGACTACCAGCGCCTCGGCCAGAGCTTGTCCTGGCTCAGAACGGATCTTCCAGTATTTCAACGGGCCTCTCGGGGGAGACGACTCCTTGAAGGCAACTTATCCAGACCGTTAGTTGATATTCGAACAATTTTTGCTCTTCCGTGGCTTCATTCGTTTGGCTTGACAGGAAGTTGAGGAGCTATTGCCGTTCTCCAGTACCTCCGAAGTGGCGACTTGTTCCCCGACCTAACTGGCAAGATCAGCCCTATTTCGTCCACCGAACCTTCCCTCTCGTTACTTCCATCAATCTCCTCGATGCTCATGCTCCTGGTCGAAGAAAACGTATCAAGCGCATTGCGGTCGATATCGAAGAAGCTTTTGCAGATCTCGTCGCTATACTTGGTCCTCTTCCCGA
>WSTY01000030.1:3662-43198 GCA_019633465.1 Tulasnella sp. 417
CCCCCTTAGTCAGACCCGAAGCACGGTCTCTATCACAGACCAAGAGCTACCCGTCCTGCAGTGTCAAGAACGGAAGGAGAGCGAAAAGAGTGAAAAGAGCTAAATTGGGGCAAGTGGCGCCGAAGCAACCAACAGTATCGAAGTAGCTATCGCGTCTCAGTATCAGTACATGAACGAGTTTCAAACCGGCGTTTTAAAAAAACGCCCAGTAAGAAAGTCGTTGGGACTTTCTCACAGCACCCTACTTTGAACACCCGGTGGTTTTCTTTCTCCGCACTAAGCACTTTCTGGACTTGTGCGTGTCTTGAACATTGCCTTATTCCCCTTGTGCCGTTTAGTTTATATTCCTAATCCTGTGAGCATCGCCAAACAATGCCTTGTTGCAAGGTCTAACAGGAACTACTTCGTTTCATTACCACCACCATTCATTTAGATTTAGCGCGTGCGGAGTAGTACAAAGATTGTGCAGAAACAAACCATCTGGACAGGGAAGCGCTCACGATCCGATCGAACTCAATGTCATCCGAAGGGTTCACGATGGCAAAAAATGCCACGAAACCAAGGGCAAAAACAGGGTCTGGCGTTCATACGGCAGCCTAGACTTAGAGAGCGTTTTAAAAACGAGGACCCGTTCTCCGTGAAACCCGAGGTCATTTTCGCGTTTCGTTTTTACGCTGTTTTTGTCTGCGTGAATCAACCCCCAATTGCCATGATTCAGTCTCACCTTGTCAACGCGAAATCTTGGATCTCGCGAGTCAGTGACCATTTGAGTAAACTTAATAAACCCGGTTCGATTTCAACACTCACACGTGGGGTCTTCCTCAGATACTTTTTGTTGCCCCGAAATTTAATTCACTCCTTGTGGACATTACAGCCTGACGTTGACCTCTCTCACCCTAACACGCCTGGGTCGGTATAATGTCGTATGATGGGCATATCTCTCAAGATGCTTGGCGTGGCTCTGGTGTTTGCGAACTCTGGTGTCGGAGGGTGTTTGGGTCGTACTTCATGGGCTTCCCTTTGTTCTGAAGCTGGGGTTACCACAAAATTTGACACATCAAAAACCGAGCGAGTGGGATTGCCTAGAACAGAGGGGTGTATATATACATTTATGCCTAGATGTCCATAATATAATGCAGAATGGAAGGAAAACGGAAGGAATTGAGCGGGGAACCTGTTGTTGAGGAGCGTGGTTGAGGGTTCTTCCTTTACTTGTCCGAGATAATCGAAGAGGTCGAGTCTCTTGGTTTATGTAACTTCGACGCCCGTCTTGTCGGACTAGGGTTGACTTCGAGGGATGGAAGGAGACCTCCGTCGGCGCGGGGTTTGGGAAGGGCTGCCCCAATAAAGCTTAGCGGTCGCCCCTCCTTGGCCTTGTCCTTCAAGCTATCATCGGAGACTTTAGGTCCGAGGAAGGAGGAGACGCGTTTCCGGATTGAAACGGATCCGCCGGAGTCTTTACGTTCCCGATGTTTGCTGTCCTTGTCTCTTTGGCTGTCCGGGCTGTCCGGGGCCTTGGGTCTTCCGAACGAGGGCAAGCGGAAACTCTTGGTACGGGAGCGAGATTGTGAAAGATGGAGAGAGCTGTCGGGCGAGCCACTTGACGAGGTCTGCTCGTCGTTGAGGGAAACACTGATAACGGGAGGACGAGTAGCACCCTCATAGTCATACCCGTACACCTCTGGATGCTTTGGGGTGAATTGTTCCCCCTTTATCGCAAGGTCATCGTCAAGTGCTTGGAGCTGGGAACAGTTGTCTCAGAGATAGTCGCCTCAAAGCGCCAAAGATTGTAACCTACCTGATCACTTTCGTCCGTCCCCCAAGGGCTAAGTTTCTTCCGGGGAGTTTTCGACTCAGTCTTGGCCAAAGATGTATTTGGGCCCGGCACTCCGTCAGGAATAGGTACTTGAGTATTACTTGCCAATTGCCCCCCAGACGTAGACATCTTTGTCATTACGAGATGCAGCGATAGCGGTAATTAGTTCCCGGAGAATGCAAGGTTTCCAAGCGGACCTACCCCATCGGCTGCCGCTGCCAGTCTTGCCAGGAGGGCTGCATTTTCCTCCTCCAGCTGTTTGATACGATCGGCAGCGATAGAGGCCTTGGTCGTGTGCTCGTCTAGAGAAGCTTGTAGCCTGGAGCTAAGGGATGAGTTCTCTGCCTCCAACTGAGCCAATCTCGCTTGGGTCTGGGTGATATGAGGAAGGTTACGTCAGCACTCGCGAGAAGGAGGTCGAAGGGATCCATGAACCTCATTAGAAGCTTGAACGTTGGAAAGCCGGAGCTGATCAACTTGCTGCAGGAGATCATCTCGCTCCCGAGTGCCGTCGATCGCCTTCGACTTGGCTTCATCCAAGGCCTTCTGAAGTTCATCCTGACTTTTGGCAAGACCAGCGACCTCGCCCTTCAGACGAAGCGATTCGTTCTCCGAATTTGATAGGAGACCTTGGGAATCCTTCAATGATTGTTGAAGGGCGGCTTGGCTTTGCTCAAGTTCAATCAGTCGGTTTCGTAAAGTGACCTTTTCACGGTCAGAGTCTTCAAGTTGGGCTTGAACGGAAGCCAGAACCTGCTCGACCTCGCGAGACTAACACAGGCGTCAGATTTGCCAGGCTCAGTTTGACTGCTGAATCGCACCTTATTACCGGCTTCGTTGGCCGTTTTATCTGCTGCTGCTTTGGACTTCAGAAGTACGTCCTTCTCGGCTTCTATCTTTGTATTTTCCGCAATCGAAGCTTGTAGTCGCTTTTGCAGGGCATCAACCTTCAATCACGGGCCACAACATGAGACCTAAAATCGAACCGATCGTAGGGACACACTTACTTCTGCCGCGGCGGCAACTCTCGATGTCGAGATGGTACTCTCAAGGGAAGCGATCTACGTAGACGTCAATACCAAGCAATTTGGTCATCTGAACACAATTCACCTTGGTGGACCCCGACTGAACCTCGGCAGTCTTCTCGTCTAACAGTTTCTGCAACGCATCCTTGTGAGTGATGGCCGCAGAAAGCTGGGTTTTCAGATCGGGAAGGGTAGCACGAAGTGCTTCGAGCTCCTCGACTTTAGTTTGAAGGGTGGCATTGTCGGATCTGGAAGTTGCGAGATTTTCTCCCAAGGAAGCAAGCTGCCACATTATGAATGCGAGTGTTGAAGAGGTTATTAAAAGAACAAAGCTGAGGCGACGAGAACATTACCTGTGTTGCCTGACTGGCAGCAAGCGATTCAAGATCCCGTAGTTTAGACTCAGCATCCGATTTAGCGTTCTGTAAGCTGAAGGCTTCTTTCTGTAAACCAGCAATCCTATCCCGACTTTCGGAGTCTCGCGCGGTCAGCTGGGCGAGCTGTGTTTGAAGAAGTTCGATTTGGGCGATCAGAGATGTATTCTGCAACGAGAGGTTAGTATCTTTTGATAGCGACGAATGCAATAAGTCAACCTTTTCTTCACGGTCTCTAATGTCCAAGTCTTTTTGGGCCAATTGGGTTGAAAGACCGTCTCTTTCCGCATTAGAAGTTGATAGAAGAGACTCCAGTTGACTAGCCTTGGATTCGAGACTCGTGATTTGCGGCTTGAGACGGTCGGTTTCGGTAAGCGCGGCAGACAAGGCTTTGTGGGATGCGGCGGCTTCGGATTCTAGGCGGAGAACCTCGTTCTTGACGTCTTGCAGCATGGCTTCAGTGGAGGCCACCTTCTTTGATAAAGCGTCCTTCTCCGCCTGGAGCGCCGCATGTGTCGCTCTGAGAGTGGTCAAGTCTTGCTCGAGTTCGACCGCCTGTCAGACGGACTCAGGTTAGTGGATTGAGATCGGAGCACGCGTACCGGGACGTACGTTGGACTCTGCTTGCTTTAGCCGATTGGTCGTCCCTGACAGGTCACTAGAGATATTGTCCCGTTCACTGACCAAGAGGGCATAGGTCTGTTCAAGAGTGGAAAGTTTTTGAGAGAGACCCGAAACCTCGGCGATCAAGGCAGACTTGTCCGCTTCTAGGCCAGTCGCGCGAGTTTGAGACTGAGAGCTCTGAACGGTCAAAGATTCGTTATCAATGCGGGATTGGGTGATTTGACCCTTTGCAACTTCGAGTTCGTCTTCCAGGCTCGACTTGGCAGCTTCCAGAACGGTAACGAGGCCCTTTTGCCGCTGAAGTTCAGCTTCTGCTGTGCTGAGCTGAACGCCAAAGTATGAGTTCGCCACGCTCGATAGCCGATATGTACAGCTGGAACATGCCTTTTCCAACAGAGCACGATCGGTCGCTCCGCTCTCCTCGAGCTTAACAGAGAGAGCTGTGTTTTCGGCGCGAAGGTCAACGAGATGTCCCCCCAGCTCAGATTTTGCGGTTTCGAGGATTGAAATGGAGCTTCGAGCGGCGGCAAGTTCAGTTGTAAGGGATTTGACCTGAGTGCCGTCGTCAGCAAATATCCTCGCGCTCGGCCAAGCTCCCTCACCTCTTGCTCTGATGTCTGCAGCCGCCCTTCGGATGCTTTAAGAGCGTCCTTTGCAGTCATACTTTGACTCAACAATTGCGCTTTCTCGATATCGAGCTGCGATAGAGCGTCTTCCAGCGATGCGACTTTACTAGTCAAAGATTTTTCGGTTCCTTGCAATGCAGCCCTCTCAGATTGCAGCTGAACGATATTGTCCTGTAGGTCCCGATGGGATGTCTTAAGGGACTCCAGCTATGATTGATAAATTCATCTTAGCAAATGACCTAAAAGAGCACAATCTGAGTACATTACCTCAGAGGATGATGCGCTCAACTGTCCACCCAAGGTCTCCAGGCGATCTAGCAAGGACTTGTTCGACGCTTCCAACTCGGCACCCTTGCCTTTGGTTGAGGCCAATTCATCTTTGAGCGCTTCAATTTGATTCTGTAGACCACTAGCAACCTTGAATTGGTCTGCAAGCTCAGCATCGGTGGCAGCCGACTTCGCCGACACGCCTTGAAGCTCTGATTCGACATTGGCTTTAGCAGCTTCCAAATCTCTTACGGCACGACGAAGAGATTGTAATTCGGTTTGAAGAGCTGAGATCTACGGGATTGATTTAGGGTGGGTTCGGAAGTGAGTGAGAGGACCCGACATACCTCCGCCTGGGCGGTTTCCTTGAGGTCGGCGGCGGTTTTCGTCAATTCTGCCTCCTTGGCTTTGAGAAGCCCCCTAAGTCGCTCCTTTTCGTCCTCAAGTTGCTGAAGGCCAGTTTCGAGAGAAGATACCTTCGCGGCCAATACATTCTCGTCCAGTGCCAAATTGCGTTTCTCTGTTTCCAGAGTGGCGACCCTTGCTCGAGCGCTATTTAGGTCCGCTCGGACGGTCTCAACCTCGGATTGGAGAGCTTGCCGCCCATCCCGGGCTGAGGAGAGTTCGTCAGCGCGAGTAGCAAGGGTGGATTCGAGTTCCAAGTGACGCGTTTTGAGTGCCTGGTGGTCCGACGTCGTTTTCGACAGATGTTCGGCAGAGGACCGAAGCGCTTCCTCCTGGCTCGCAATTTTCGACTCCAACTCTTTCCGGAGTGCCTCAGCATCGGTGAGTCGGGTTTCAAGATCTGCTTTCACGGCCTGTTGAGCCGATAGGGTGGCTTTCGTTGCGGCGAGAGCGGAGTTGAGATTCGTTACCTATTGTTCATGTTTTAAGTACCAAAGTTACGGTCGTTAAGATCTTATTTCTCTTACCTCTTCTTGGGTAGTTTGAAGGTTTTGCTCAGCTAGTTGGAGTTTGCTCTCGAGTTCAGATTTGACCGTTCGTAAAGCGTCGGTCGAAGATCCGGAGTTCTGAAGCTCGGCTTCAGTCCTTGCCGCCTTCAATTCCCATGAGGGTTAGAGGAGTTGAAGAACCAGAGAGAAGGCCGGTGGCCGTACCTTTGCTTTAAGTTCTTCAAGAGCCCTCTGAGTAGAGTCCGCCTTTTCAGATGCCTCCGCAATTCGGTGCTCGCACGCGGAATGCCTCTCCTTCACGTCGATAAGATTCTTGTTCGAAGTCTCTAGCTGCCTTTTTAGGTCATCAATTTTCTGCGAGAGCTCAGTCGTGCGGGCTTGCGCATCGCGCGCAGAAACGGAAGACCCCCGAACACCATCAAGCTGTGCTTCGAGTTCCGAGTTTTTCCGCTGGATTTCGGCTACGAGGGCCTCAAGATCTGATAACTGGGGTACAGTAAAAGCAGCGTGAGACGCCAACTCCGAGAAGGTATGATGGACATGTGATGTACCTTGGAGCGAGCGTCGGCGAGTTCCGCCTTGGTCTTCCGCAGCGTGTCTTCGAACGAGGTTTTGCCCTTTTCAATGAACTTGGCGTGTCGTTCAGCCTCTTCGAGCCGTTCGCGGAGAGAGGAGAGTTCGTTGTCGCGTTCGGATAACTAGAAAGAATCCGTAGGTCAGACGGTAGGGATACTCGTAGGGAAGCTGAAGAACCCACCAGTTCCGTCGCGGCATCGCTCTGTGCTTTATGATTGGATATTTCCTTGGAGAGGTTCTGCTTTAGTTCTTCGATGTTGCGCAGCTGGTCCCGAGCGTGTGTTAGGTCCCGCTCGAGATTATGGACCTTGATTGCAATTCCGGTCAATACCGAGGCGGCCGAAATAAGGGACCCTGTTTGACCACGTACTTTTGCCAAGAGACCATCAAATCTCGTCCTCTCTTCAGCACTCATTCGCTCTGCCGAGTCCAGATCGCGAGCACTGGATGCTGAAGATTGCATCCAGGCTTTCAACCTTTGGATTTCCTCCTCCAACTCTGTCTCCCGCTTGTCGGCCAAAACAAGCGACTGATATGCGCGTTCGCTGACCTTGAGGGCATTCGCAAGCTTTTCGTCGACAGAATGTTTGGCAGCGGTGGCGTGCTTGAGCTGGGTTTGCAACTTGGTGAGCCGAGCGTCATAATCTTCGCTATCATGCCTTGTGCCGGCGAGGGCGGACTCGAGAACCTTGATCTAAGGATCTGCCTGTCAGTGCACTTGCAAACAGAGGCTGGGTGCCGGACGTACTCTGTGGAGGTACTCTTGTTCCGTCTTCCGAACCCGTTGGCTCCATAGCACGGAGAGGAGGATGGCGGCGACTGTTCCAAAAACCACAGTGTTCTCCCGGTCAACCAGATGGGACATTGTTGGTCGAGAGTAACGCGTAAAGAGGAGGGAGAGGGGGAGGAGATCAGACCTGAAAGGAAGGAGCGGGGGGAGGGGGGTATATATAAGGTGGAAGGAGGGGTGAGAGAGGGAGAACGAACAAAAGAATTCAGGGTCACGTGGTAAAATTCGATCCGTAACTCGGTGGTCTCACGCTCAGAGCCCCAAAGGCCAAGGAACCCAGCGTCTATTCGCGCTGCTTCATCCCCTCCGGTGCCTCGCCATCGACGGATGCTCAAGGCTCCTGGTCGGTGTCGACGATTCCAATGTCGACTGGGACGGTGACCTCATCCCACGAGGCCGTGAAGCCACCTTCGTTGGCGCCACAAATTGCCTGCCTCGATGCCCCCCTCTTTCGCTAGATGAACTTGCTCGCGCTGTATTCGCGGCGTGCCGTCGACTCCATCCTCGCCGACCAGATGCCACGTCAGAATCCTTAGGAGCCTCCGAACAGAAAAAAGCCTCGGTCGTAATTCTCGGAATCTACCGCAAGCGCCCACAGCCACAGCGATGCACGGCTTTTCATATCTCCGCCCTGCGCCGCCATCTCGCTGACAAGCCCATTGGTGGGAAAATTTTTCCAAGACGTTTCGTTCGCGAGATGAGGCTGTTGCACGGGCTTTCGGGACTACTAAGAAACCAAGACAGAACACGCATATCATGAATCCCTAGCTACGGTCATTTACAAGTCACGAACAAGGAAAGAAACCCCCAATGCAATTTATGAATACAATGGCACGAAGCGTCCCTAAAGGGGCAGCGTCGTACGTCGTACGTACCTGAACCTACTGCGACAACTCCTCAGGGCCCAACCGTCTCGCCGACATCCGACTTTGTTGACCACGGGCGAAAGACGGAATCCTGCACTTCCAGACCTGGTGGCTTTGGACAGTCGATAGACATTGATCGCGCAAAACTGACGTGAGCTCGAGATTCCACCTCATAGTTGCTGGTACAGGACGGCCGGTATTGTAGCTGTAAGCTCCGCTTTGGCGGTGGGTTCGTGATTCGTAGTACGATGAGACAAGGCACACAGGCAATAATTGTTGGCAGTATGCAAGCCCACATCCAAAGCCCAGGATACTGCAAAGGAGTCAGGTAAATGAGATGAACCCAGGGTGGCGAAAAAGAAAGACCCCACGAATCCGCAAGCAAATATCACGAGATGGCTGGTGGCAGCGACCGTGTACAGCGAACCACTCTCCATCAACGCATACGCAATCTGTTTGTATGGCCGCGATGAACGGGAGCCGATGACGCCAACTTTCTGGGCGATCCACCTGCCGAGAGATTTCAGATTGTAAACCTCCAGAAATGAAAGAACCCCGAGAAGACGAACCATAGCCGGATGATGATCAAGCCAGGTGTTACGACGTTCACCGCAATCGTGAACCCAAGGGTGATGATCCACCATTTGTCGATTTCTGGAGTGAGTCGCATAGAGTTCTCAAGCATTCGCCCAATGGTGTAATAGTACATCACCATGCCGGTGCCTAAGAATTTGGGAAGGCTCGACGCAACGACCAGATGCCGCTCGAAAGCTGTTACTCACCCAGGCCGGCGACGAGCAGCAGACAGGGCAAAATAATGATGTAGATATTGCAAAGCCAGACTACGAAAAGGCGCCAAATCTGAAATATATAAAGATTAGCTGCCTTTCTCAACTCAACCTGGGCAAATTTCTCGTACGATGAGTCCATCCGTAATGAAGCTCTGAAAATGCAGCGAGGTCACCACACAAGATGACAATAAAGTTGCAAGCCACGCACAAGTATCCAAAGAATCGCACTAGAACGAGAAAGTGGTCAAAACGAGTGACCCAACCGATATCAAGCATGCTCACTCTCGGGCAGGCAAGATTGTGTTTGAGCAATCAAAGAAGTAAGCCTGGGCTCCGCCGGGGATTTTGCTCCAGACGAAGAAAGCTCTGTAAATGTCTACCCCTTGCAACACTATGCCACGGAATGACCGTCAGTGGTCGAATGTTTTACGAGAAGTACTGGCGGCATATGTACCTAACTGAGCCGTATTGAGGAGGAACATGATGATGAGGACTGCTGGAATCAAACCGAGGGCGCCATGGGACTTTACGCGTTTACGCGTTGCAAGGACGAAAAGGACGGAGTAAAGAACTGTAGGAAGATTGAGCCTCAAGCATGATGAATTTGATGCATCGTACCTGACACCGCGATATCGACACAGAATCCTATAAGCCGAGACAAGCCCATGTCCATGGCCATGGCGGGCAAGCCTCGGTGACTTTTTATGGCGCAGCTGCAGGGATGGCAGTCGGTGAGAAGCGAAAGGGGGTTGGGGGGGGGAGGGAGGAAAAAGAAAATTCAGATTGCTTTAGACCGGCTAAAACCGTTAAGTACGGTCTGGACGGTGGCCGTGGCTTGTAAAGTCAAATCAAATTCAACCCTTGAAAGCGAGACACGAATGCAATTTCCAAGGTACAAGGCGCGAGGACAGCTTAACTCCGGACCCGAGGATGATCTCAAGCCAGTATCGCTGTGTGTACACGACATCATCCGTTTCTTGTCGACCCAAGGCCACTCGAAATTCTGGGCCGCGTGCACCGCATTCGGGTAGCAACGTCGAGGCGGATAAGCAGATTTATTCATAAACAGCTAAAAACGAAGGCATCAGACATGTAATGGGCAGAAGACGCGAAGATCGAACGAAGGGCTGGACAACCGCGGACAGGCGGATACGGAGGAAAAAATACAAAGGGCGAGTTCAGCGTCCATTGTGTATGTAGCAGGGGGCGGGGGGAACACTAGACCGGGTGTATGACGAAGAATCACCTAGAATAACTATGTGCAAGCAAAACAACAGGATGGAGTCACACCTCTACGGTGCGAAAGAAGGCGAATGTTGAACTAGTAGACCAGGAAAGGAGATGAAAAGAAGGGGAGAATGAAAATGGAGTGAGATTTAGCGATATGAACCGCCCGGTCCAGGCACCTGTGAAAGATATTGCGAGGTTCTCTGGTGCTGCTGAGCTCGACCAAACGCAGATGGCCCACTTCCTTGGGGCCCTGCGCGAGGAGCGGTGGCGGCGTCTGATGCACCAGACGAATATTGAGCTTGACCACCCTGTTGGGGGTGAGGTAAAGGGGGCTGCGAATATGCTTGCGCGCGTTGCATCGAAGGGGGACCCATAGATTGCGGAGGGCCTTGGTGTCCGTTGGACTGTCGCGGAAGCGCCAGACCTTGTTCGAGAGAAGGGCGGCTCCCATACTGGGCAGGGGCAGAAGGTTGCTGTTGTCCGTACTGGCCGATGCTTGATGTTGCAGGTGTTTGGGGTGCCGAGGGGCCAACGCTGTGTGAAACCGAGCGAGTGGGATGCTGCTGTTGCTGGACTTGCGGCGAAATTGGATACCTCGGTGCAGACACTGGAGCTGAACCCCGCTGCTGGTGTCCCACACCCTGCCCTTGCGGTTGAGGATACGAGTACGATGCGCTTCGGCTGCTTTGAGAATATTGAGTTGCCGCCCCAGGAAGATGCTGAGAGGACCCCTGGATAGGAGACGGAACCTCGCGAAGGGCCGACACAGCCGAATTCATGGCGGGGGACGCATGATAAGAGCCTTGCGTCGCGGAAGAGGACGGCCGGCGATGGTGCGAAGGGTACTGCTGACGCGCGAGATTTGATTGCTGCCCATGCTGATCATGCGGCGGGAGAGTTGGCGTCGAGCCAACGGATGCTGATGGTGAACCTGTTGGTGGATTTGGGGCGTAAAAGTGTCCCTCGCTCGCTGCGAAGCCCGCGGGTTGACCAAGTCGGGGAGAAGGATCGCTCCCTCTTGACTGGCTCCCGCTGCCGCCTTGAGGGAGATGATGGTCTTCGCGAACAGTGTCAGGTGCTACAGACGCTTGGGCGAGGGAAGCTAATCCCGACGACACAGTCGTTTGCTCTTGCGTATTCTGCATGCTAAGCCGTTTCCGCAGTCGACTTGGGTGAGTCGAGGTTGGCTTAAGGCCCAGATTGGTAGCTTTAATGAGTATCTGATGTCTTCAGATATCGAGCGTACGCGGGAATCAGTCCCCGATGCAAATTTGCGAGGATGGCGGGCAACTGACCTTGTTCTAGTTTCGCCAAACTGTTCAACCGTCCAGTCCCAGTCGATCTCTCCATTCTGTGTCCTAGATTTAGACTGTTCCGCGAGGTTCTTCAACCGCTCCGTCTCTTCGTCGCTCCATGCTCCGTGAGTACTCTGGATAGTTGATCGCGAAGGAACCGGAGGAACAATCGAGGAGGGCTGCGGCAACTGAGTTGTTGGCTGACTCGTAGCCACCGCCGAATGCGGATAAGGAGGGTTCGAAGATGGTGGTTGAGGGGGATTGACGAGCTGGGTGGTAATTGCTCCGCTCAAGCTCGAGCTCGTGCTCGGCCTTGGCTGGACTTGAGGGGGTTGAGATGGTGTTGCGGCAGGAGCCGGCGCCGCAGTGCTCGCTCGGCTGAACGAGGAGGATTGGATGGAGTAGGGATTAAAAGATGCGGGATTCGGCGAGATCGGGGTTGGGTAGTAATTGCTAGGAGGACGCTGGGGCGAGTTGACCGGCTCTGTACGGGGAAAGGTAGAGGTTGAAGGAATGGATAAGGGATGTGAAGGGAACATGGAAGATGGGACAGGAGGAGGCACGGGACCTCGGGCGAGGGTTTGGGAATTTGCAATCTGGAGGGAAGCCGGTCAGCGTTGGAGAGTCGGACATAGAGAGCGCGCCGGCCCTCCCATAAAGAGTAGTGACCTACCAAAAGCTCGCAAAGATCTTTGGCGTTTTGCAGAACGGCAAAGGGGTCTAGGCCGCTTCCTACGGACAAAGATTGGGCGAGGACTTCTGGGTCGGCGCTGCGCTGGCGGAGGATGACCGAGGCAAAACCCAAAAAGGTCATCAGACGGAGGAACGATGTGACAGGGGGAAAAGGAGGAATTAGCTTACGACAAGTTCTCCCGCAGACTCGTAAAAAGTGGAACAGAGGCCCATGACCTGCCACTGAAAGTCGTAAAAATCTTTGATGACCCGAGGCTGCTGGGGCGGAGGGGGTTGTGGTGCGGATGACGACGATGGGCCGGGTTGGCCCACGCGGGCGAGACCGACGCCTAAACCGAGCGAGGGACCGTCCTGGAAGTCTGGAGAAAGATTCGGCCGCACGGGGGAGCTGGATGCCGCGGCCGTCGTGTTATGCTCGACGAGCATGGGCTCATCCTGATCGTCCTCATCGTCGGCGTCGTCCTGTGCTGCAGCTGTTGTTCCTTCGGGTGCAGTGATATTCGCCGACGCCCCTGTAGCCGAAGTCGCGGCGGATTGGACGGGAACAAGGACGCCGTCAATCCGCCTGTTCTTTGTCTTTGACCCCTTTGGACGGCCCCTTTTCCGCTTGACGATGGCGTCTCCTGCAGCTTCCGAGGGGGCCGACTGGGACTGCTGCTGGTCCTGGACGATTTGTTGTTGTGGGACGGTTGAAGGAAAAGGAGTTGAAGAGGAGACTGAACGCTGTTGGGGAGGTGGGTTGTGATATATGGCGTGCGGTTGGATGTACTGCTGTTGCTGCTGCTGCTGCTGCTGCTGTTGCTGGTGGTGGTGGGTGTCTGGTGGCCGGGGCTGAGGGAGCGCGAGTGCATGGGTCAAGGAGGAGTTTGTTGGTTGGGTTGATGTCGAGTTGGAGTTTGACGCTGGATGCATGACCTCGCCCCCACCGACCGAGCGGGCACAGAAAACGAGTGCTCGATGGTTCTCCTCTGATTGCTTGCCCCGGTTAGAGCTGGGTCGTTGTAGAGCTGGAATGCGGGCGTTTGGTCGACATTGAGATCAAGAGAAACATCCACTCTATCCCCCCGTGCGAAACAAATGTTCCATCATTTTGCACCCTACGCACCATAAACGAATCTATCCTACACAGACAGAGCTACACGTACTCCAGGACACGCACAACCGTCCTTCGTCGTTCCTCCCCTTCTTCCCCTTCCACCTCGTCCAGAACAACCATCCGTCCGCTGAACAGGTCCACCTTGATCGACAGCCGGTTCCCAAGCGAGTCCCTTCGACTCGGCTCATACACCCGCCGCAGCTTTCGCGACAGCGACTCCGCAGATCCCGAGCTGCACTCCGACATTGCGTCTTCGATTATTTCCTCCATCGTAGGCTTTGGCCGAACCTTTTCCGGTGCGCTCCATGCGTATGCGATTACCTCGGCCCCCATCTCGGGATAAGACACGGGCGTTAGGCTCTTGTATTGCGATGGTTCCGCTACGGTCGGAATGGAGCGCGAGGTCTGTGCTGCTGGCCGAACCCGCACGCTGACCGACGCAGGAAACAAGCGTTTTTCCCTGGTCGCCTCCTTGGGATTGGGATCGCGGTCTTCAAGTTTCAAGACGTTGCTGCACAAAGAGAGAAAAAATCAGTTTCGGCGCAAGACTGAAGGGAAGGGGCTTCAGCCATACCTCATGTGAGCGTGAATTCCGTCGGAAGCACTCCACACACTCAAAAGTGCCAGCTTGCCCGATGCGATGAACAATCGATCTTGAAAATAGACTGCGGATTCCCGACTTGCAGAGACGCGACCGCGCAGTCGAGGATAAGGAATGGTCCCAGGAGGAGCGATCGTTGCATCGCCGCTAACAATCGAAGTTCGAGAATCATCCTGTGCTGGATTGCTGGTCCGTTCGCCGATGGTATTGAGGTCCACCCGCATGTAGTACTGGAGACGCGACCTCCACGCCGCATCGCCGACGGACTCGACGCCGATGGCGATTCTGAAAGAACCCAACTCCTGAAGCCCTTGGGTGGAGTCCTCCTCGTCCGTTGTACGCTGTGGCGGGACGATCCAGAAAGGTTCCGAAAGCGAAACGGTGCCGATGTTGAATGGGACCGAATGCATCGCGCTTCGACGATCGACAAACGTTACCCGGGGCATACCCTGAAAGTTGGATGACGCGGTGCGGTTTGACGTCGAGGTTGGATGCTTTGGACGGAAGGCTTCGACGTGATGGATGCCGTGGAACTTGGACGTGAACAGAGCGAGTTGCGTCTCGGCAGGTTCGGTGGGGGCTGTTTGGGTTTCTGGTAAGAGGTTGGTGGAATGGAGTATGGGTTCGCGTTCAAATTCGGCAGAGGGTCGTGCCAGAGGATCTGATGCCAACGACGGAAGTTCGTAGAGACTGATGGTGCACTTGCGAGGGCCGTCGCTATGTACCGCCACGAGATGGCGTGATACGATCCTCATGCAAAGCTAAGGAAGTAAACAAGGGTCAGGAGATGCGCACGCGGGTTTTAAAAAAATAGCGGTTCCAAGTGCGTACTAATGAATCGGCGCCCGAAGGGACCTGAAGATTTGTGAGTTTCTTGGTCAGGTTCCGCCTCCAGTCCCAGATCCAGGCTGTACGACGGGTGGTGCGTCGAGTAAATACAGCAACATCAGCACCGAATGCCTTGATCCAACTGCCGTCAAGGGACACTGCTTCGCGAGTCCAGGTAGAAACTTGATGGCAAGGATGTGGGGTGGCATCTGTTGTCGGCGGAAGGTGGAGGTCGAATTTGACGCAGACGGCGGTGACCCTAGGAGGGATAGATACGTAAGGATATATATAGCTAGAGCAAAAGGCCCGGGGGGAGAGGAACTGACTTTGGGTCATTGTCGTCTGAAGAGGTGGTTCTGAGGAATACGTAAAGTTCGTGACGATCGTTGGAGAGATGGGCGTCCATAAACGTGCATGATGATTCTATATTTCCTTGCCCGTACAGTTCTGGACGATGGCCTGTGAAACGGGGCGGTCGAGAATAGCCAGGCTTTGGGGCTGAGTCTTGTCTGGGTTGAGATGTGGGTCTGATGGGCTCGAGGTCCCAAATGCGGAGGAGATGGCCTGCGGAGACTGTGAGGAGCCATCTGCCACCGTTTACCAGATGAATGTTGGTGTAATTGTCGTCTGGTAAGGTGTATTCGTGTATGGGCCTGAAGAGATTTGGTGGTGGGTGATCTGAACGATTGGACTTCATGGAAACGTCTGAGCCTCCTGCATGTCTTGATTTTGAATTGCGAGGGGGATTTTCTGCGTCGCATGCAAAAGCTGTGAGTGTTGCCTGGAATCTACTTGGACGGCATGCGATGTATTCCAAGTCGTGGTCGTTGCAGAGGAAGGAGTGAGAAGGGGCTCGTGGCACGCCGTATTGGACGCATGCTTGAGAGAGGACGGTCTGCCAGACTGCACGAAGCCTAGTGACGGACTGGAGACGCTTTGAAACCTAGGGAAGTGGTGGGGGAGTGGGGGAGAGACGGGGAATAACGGGTTAGGATCAGCAAGGTGGTCGTGTAGTGATAGGGCTGTGCAGGATTCGAGTTTAGACCGAGACTGAACGTACTTGGCGGATGTGGAGGATATCGTAGACGTTGAGTCTCCTTGTGATTTCTAGCCAGACGTCGTTGGGAAGTTCCGAGATGGACATGACGGGGAGGAGGGGGGAGAGGGGGGGTAAGGAGATGAGACCAAGGGGGGGGAGGGAGGAGGAGAGGTGGTGGCTGGATTTTGGGTTGGTTTTGGTTCATGGATATCATTACGAAGGAGGGGGAGAGGAAGGGACGCAGACAGGCACGACGGCTCTTTCGTGCTTCTCTTCACCCTTCTGCTTTTGCTACCCTGCACGCTGACCCAGAAATCTACCATCCATACAGCCGCCCCGTCTGCATCTCGCCAAGCCATATCCGCTCGTCGCTGTGGCCGTCGTCGTGGACACCATTGACAGCGCTGGATTTCTTTCTCATTCTGATACGATATATAAGAGAATTGTCCGTTCAGATGTGAGGAATGCCGGCAGTCGGCTGATGGAGGAGATGAAGGGAGACGTGAAGCACTGAGATGGTGACCACGTGTCCGACTTGATGGACTAGTCTGCTTTGAGGGTATGCAGAGTATTTGTTGCACCTATTATTTTATTTTATTATTTTATTTTTATTTTTATTCACGCCACATCCGTTGTGTTTACGGTAATCACAAAAAAACGAATTGGGCGCAGGAGAAGGCACGTCCAGGACGCGTTATTCTCGTTGCACGGATGGATGGGACGTCGATGGGATGGGATACTTGTAATCCTCCGCTTGTTCGGAGCCGAGTCCCGAGCCCGGTGCATGGTCCCAGTGCGACGGAGACTCGCCCGTTTGCAGAACCTCGCTCTCGACAACCCCCCCGCAGTACTTGACAGGGTTCTTGGACGACGACCACCAAACTTACCCACGTTGCTTGCTGGGGAATAATAATAATACCGTGACATTGTGTGCCGTTTCATGACATCATCCAAAAATGGCATGTCGCCGATCATCGCCAACGGCTCAGCGCCTTCCGATGATGACAAGACCTCTTCGTCAGGCGCGGTGTCGGCATCAACCCTGCCGCCGGATGCAACTTACGCGACATCGAAGGGGTGACAATATCACCGAAGACCAACCAAACACGCGCTCGTGAATGATGCCAAGAAGGCCTGGCCAAAGAGTGTGTGCGAGGAATGGCCTAAGTGCATGGTTGAGAATGACGAGCATTGGTCTCCAAGGTAACCAGCGAAATCTTCATGGTATCGGACTCGGAGATATGCACTCTGAGGCCGTGAACAATCCTAAAAATCTCACAAATATGTTGCAAGCTGATATAATAATAATCGCAAAGAGGGAAAGAGAGGAGAAAGACGGGGTTCGCACGGGCATAGACGCCGAAAGGCTATGATGCCCCAAAAGTAGAAGCATATGAGCCAAGACCCACTTCCACCGCTTCCAGCGTCAGAGGCTGTACTCTACCCCCCCCTCACTTTATCGCATTGTGGCGTGTACTCGTTGACTGCCAACAGCCTCCCGTTTCACCCGATAAGCCGTTTTTTCCATCTCGAAGCTTTCCTTATCCAGCTTACGGTCTCCCTGCTCTTCCCCCGGCCCCCTCTCACTCGCTTGCTTACCCCGACGCATACGTATATATATAAATAAAACCCTAAACTGTAAACAATCACACTATCATTTAAATTCAGACCACTCCCCTTCAAGCCCCCACTCCTTCCCATCCCCCTCCCCTTCCACCCATGTCCCTCAACTTTGCCTACTACTGCAGCGGCCACGGCTACGGCCATGCTACAAGAGTATCCGCCCTCGCCTCCCACCTCTTGCAGCTCTCCCCCAAACCCACCGTCACCATCGTCTCGGAAGCTCCTCCCCATGTCTTCTCAGACTCCATGAAGCTCGGCGCAAAGTATCGCAACGCAAAGATAGATCCTGTCGTTCAGCAACCTTTGGCTTACAGGTGACCCATCCACCCACCACACTCTTTCCATCCCGACGCTGACCGTGACTATCCGCGCTAAAATTACAGAATAGACCGCAAGAAATCAGTCGACGTCCTCAACGCATTTCTTGCCAAGCGAGAGTCTCTCATCAACGACGAGGTTGTCTGGCTCAAAGCCAACAAGATTCACTGCGTCTTGAGCGATGCTGTCTTCATTGCATGGTGCGTGCAGGCGTCCCTTCATTTTATCTCATTCGCCCTTCAACTCATAGGCGCCCGTTTGCCTGCAACAGTGCGGCCGCACACAGAGCTTTCCTCCCATCAGCTCTAGTCACAAACTTTACTTTCGACTCCATCTGGTCATATCTCGCCGCTCCCCTCATCGAACCTCACACTCCAGCCACGTCACCACCCCCGCCCACTCTTTCCACCCTCGCACCAAACCCAAGCCCCCCAGTAATCGAACTCGAACCAGATGAACCCATCCCCCACCATGTCATGGACCCGCTGGCAGATCAGATAGCCCGAGACTACCGCAACGCCGACTTGCTTTTGCGTCTCCCGGGCTATCTCCCTTTCCCCTCCTTTTCGCCCGACCATCCCTTGCCCGCCACAGATTGGATCGACCCAGCCATCCAGAGATTTCGCCCTTCCGTCTTGGCAAGCTTGCACCAACCCGTCGACCATCTCCAGCTCTACGATCCTATCCCCTTCCCAGACGGTGGCCCAAAGAAGCCGCTTCCAAGACAACTCAAGGCCGCTCCTTTGCTTGTACGTCATCCTGCCTCGGACATTTACTCGACAGAAGCCCGCCACAGGCTTCTCGACGCCATCGGCATCCCCCGCGAATATCAAGACCCGCAAAAGACCAAAATCGTCATCGTCAGCTTCGGCGGCCAGGTCATCAAGCGACCCACGCACAGTCGAAATTCAAGCCGCAATTTGTCCATAAGCGGGACACCCATGGTCAAGCCGACGGAATTGGCACCTGTTCCCAAGCAAGACGACTTGTCACTGGGGTGGTCGAGATCTCCGAAAGGCAGTCCTCCTCGATCAAGGCCACCGACAGTCGTGCTCGATAGTGTAGACGAAACCCCAAAACTGGGCGATGATGTCAAGGAGGCCCGTCCGCACACTCCTCCCGAAGTCAGGCTCGAGAAACTCAAGCTCAGCCTGCAAAATCTTCCTAGAATCGCCACTCCATCGCACATCTACGTTCCTGGAGCACCACCAGCGTGAGTACCACCCTGCATCACCCACAGCCGCTTTCAAACTGACGCAACGCATTCTGGTTCAGGTCGAACCCGGCTTCTCCTATTCTTCAGCGCCGCCCAACGTTCCCGAGCTTGCACGAGATGGTGGGCGCGGCCGCGATCGAAGAGGAGTTCGAACCTCGCCTTCTTCCTGATGGCTGGATCGCTATCGTCTGTGGAGTTGCCAAAAACTGGGGAGAAGAAGATTTGCCCGAAGGCTTCTTTGTCGCTCCAAGGGACGTCTGGATGCCAGATTTGACCGCAGTTGCAGATGTTCTGTTGGGCAAACTGGGTTATGGAACTTGCGCAGAGTGCGTCGACGCTTGCACACCTTTTGTCTATGGTGAGCCTCTTTTACTTCTTTCTGCGATGGATCCACAGCTGATGCCGTTTCGCAGTTCCTCGGCCGTTTTTCGTGGAAGAGCATGGACTCCGGGAACTTATGGAGTCTTCGGGAGTGGGAGTGCTGCTCCCGCAGGAGGTGTATGAACTTGGAGATTGGGCGGGCAAGATCGAGGAAGCGTACGAAAAGGGCAAGTTTATGAAGGCAATGAAACGTCAACAGGGATGGTCAGACATCCGAAAACGGGAAGCGGACGTGATGGCTCGCGAACTGGTGGGATGGGTCAACCAGTGGTATGAACTGCTGGACTCGGAATCAAGCTCGAGTTCGTACAGCCTGGATTCCTCGACGGGCATCGTCGGAAACGTGACGGAATCCGACGAATCGCGTGCGCTGCAGCCTCAAGCCGGACTCGGACTTGGGTTGGGCGGGGTCCCCATAATCGCCTGACTATTGGCGCTCGCAACCTGGGCCTCGACGTTGCTGTTGAGCTTCTTGCAGTTTGCCGTTGTGGGCTGAGAGTGGGAATACGGAAGGGGGGACGAAGTATTTTTTTTTATTTGGTATAGAACCGCTGGACTCTTGGTTATCAAAAGGAGCCGATGCATGTTGCATGATAGATATAGATAGATAGGTTCAACGGACAACAACATGTATGTAGACAAATCTTGGATATGTGCTCATGCTTTGATAAGATAAGATAATGGAAAAGGGTCAACCTGGGTCATAATAAGGGAAACGGCTGCCGGCGGCATCTCGGCATACCGTCAGCGTCGAAATTCAATCCCCGACAGGACAAACAGACTGCGTCAACCTTTCCCATTAATATTTAGCAGCCCCCCTCGTTTTCTCCTTCGCCTTTTATCCGACAATGCCAGCAACCGCGTCCCCCAAGCAGCTGCGGCTCTTCCTCTCCTTATTCGTCCCCGGTGTCCTCGCCCAGACCGGCCAACCAACTTGGCAGGGCACGGGACAAGGCACCTTTCAGATCGTTGGCAACTCTGGTGTCAGTGCGCAGCAGGTCTGTCCAACGTTGTGCCCAGTCTTGCGAGCATCATTTTCGCTAACTGCGGAAATTTCCCCACGCGCCGTTCGACAGCTGTTCCTTGGTACCAAGAACAAGGTCTGTTTGCAGTAACACGCGTCGGCACCGCTTGCTTATATCATCATTTCGCAACAGGTGTACATCATCGACAAAGTGGAGAACAATCCTCTGAGAGTCAACGGCCACGCCGCCTGGGGTTCCGGTAAGCCTTCCGCCAGCAATGCGTCATCGGCTTCTCTCACCTTCCCTCGACAGAGTATGACCTCAACGACAACACGGTGCGTGCCATGGACGTTGTCACAAATACCTTTTGTGCCGGAGGCGCTCTCCTGGGCGATGGAACCTGGATAAACGTCGGAGGCAACCAGGACGTAACCTACGGTGGCCTCGCCGTCAACAACACCAGCCAAGATCTCTACAAAGACGGCGATGGACGCTTTGCAGTGCGGTAGGCCTTCTCACTTTTGGACATAGCATCTGGATCTTGTTTCTAAAATCAATGATTCTCGCGGGCAAGGTTCCTCTCCCCCTGCGACGACGGCAGCTGCAACTGGGTAGACGACAAGAAGAACTACATGAACACCACTCGGTGGTACCCAACATTGTGAGAGCATTCAATTTCATCCGCGGCGCAACTACTCACTGGATGTGTGCATCTAGGGAGACTCTGGAAGATGGCAGTGTCATTATCGTGGGTGGCGTTGGATTCCCTCCCCGACCTTGCCACTGATCTCGTGCCTTTTAGATCGGCGGTAACTTGTATGGAGGGTCAGTGACAAACTTCGAATATTTTGCATACTAGGCTGGGCTCAGAGGCTTACTCAACAGATTCGTCTCCTCAACCGACAACAACAACCCTACCTACGAGTATTGGCCCCGACGCGGTGATGGTGTGGAAATCACTCTCAACTTCCTTCAAACTACCCTCCCGGCGAACCTGTACCCCCTCACTTGGCTCTTGCCAAGTGGCAACCTCTTCCTAACGACCAACTGGGCAACAGAAATATTCGATTACAAGAACAACGCCGAGTATACAGGACCTGCCGTGCCCCATGCGGTCAGAACGTATCCCGGAAGCGCCGCAAAGTGAGTTCTCCGCCTTCCTCACCCGCATACACATGTGACCCATGTGGTTGTTCGAGCAGCACCATGCTACCAATGACTCCGGCAAATAATTGGACTGCGACAATGGTATTTTGTGGTGGCACAGATCTCCAGCCGAATCAATGGCGAAAGGTGACGTGACTTCTACGCTTCCGTCCACTCCCTCCACCGACCTGTGAGGCTTCACTTTGATAGACCGTCGTTGTCGACGTGCCGGCCTCCGCATCGTGCGTCCGTATCTCACCAGACGTTACCAACACCTTCGAAGAAGATGACGATCTACCGGACGGCCGTGTCATGGGCAATTTTATCCTTCTGCCGAACGGCAAAGTCTTCCTCGCTAATGGCGTAAATAAAGGAGTGGCTGGATACGGAAACGATGTGAGTCGATGTACATTCAATACCAATCCCCGGATAACTTTATTGATTACGAAAGGACTTTGCAGAGCTGGGCAGTCGGGCATTCATATGCGGATTCCCCGCTTCTTCAACCGCTTATGTATGACCCCGATGCACCTCTTGGCTCCCGGTTCTCAGCGGATGGCCTTTCCCCATCCACTGTTCCTCGCCTGTACCATTCTTCGGCTACGCTTCTTCCTGATGGTTCGGTCTTCATATCAGGTTCCAACCCGAATCCTGATGTCACGAGTACGTCCCATGGCCTAGAAGAAGAGTCCCCCCGATGGAATCTGATTGACGGCTCATTTAGCTACGGACAAGTGGTCTACCGAATGGCGCGTCGAGCGCTTCTACCCCGCATACTACTCCGAGCACAGACCCGAATATTCCGGCTTGCCCGAAAAGCTCGGATACGGAGGGCCTTACTTCAATCTCACACTCGCCTCAAGCGAGTTGGGAACCGATCCCGCCTCATCTCTTGGTAGTACCAAGGTTGTTCTCATGCGCTTTGGATTTTCAACGCATGCAATCGTAAGCTCTGGATCATGGCTCTTATTGGATGCGGGCCTCCGTTCACACTCCTTGGCATCGATTTAGAACTTTGGACAAAAGTATGTACAGCTCAACAACACGTATACCATCAATTCCGACGGAACTGCGACCCTGCACGTATCTCAAGTTCCTCCGAACCCGGCCATTCTAGCCCCCGGACCGGCCTGGTTCTTCGTAGTTGTTAATGGTATCCCGTCAATGGGTCAGGAAGTCATGGTTGGCAGTGGCAAGATTGAGATCCAAAACTTCACGCAACCAGCATCCCTCCCTGGAGTGTTCGCTGCTCAGCAACAGGCTGGGAGTTCCACGGGTACATCATCCACTTCAAATAGAGCGTCCAATTTCGAGCTTCAAAGCATAACCTTATTCGCCTCCATCTTCGTGACCTCTTTCGCCGGTGCCGCAGCACTATTTCTTTGACCGACCTTTTTCCAATCAAGTAATTAATTGATCCGACCGACTCGTAGATCAACGCGCTCTTGCCCCACGGACTCATTTCAAGCCCTCGCTCGTTTCGTCTCCCTGTAGCTTTAACGTCGCATATGGACTTTTTTGGACATTGACTACTGCGTATATGCCCTTTGCATGTCGTCCCCATCACTACCGATCGGTCTAATTGAGTAGATCGGAGAAAGGCCGAGCGCGTGGGAGCGCAGCCACACTCTATCTGGTCTCACACTTAACGACCACCTCATCTTCCACGACGACATTGCGAGAGGCTTAGTAGGGTTCGTGGTTACCCGCGAGTATCGTTTAGCAGGAAATCTTGGACACAATTTCTCCATTTCGAAGCTCCCGCCTCCTCCGAACCTCCTTCTGGCGGCCCGCCCTCGGCCTACCCCGTTTGGTGGTTCCTCGGCCGGACACCATCGAAGAGGCGCTCAATCCGATTCGCTCCCGTATGTCATCAACGCGGAAGTGTCCACGGAAATAGGTTAGCCTGTCAACGACTTCACGTGGAATGCAAGCGTTTAGTCTCAATTGCGCTGGGTGACCTTCCAGAAGGAGGAAGCGTCCCCGGCTTGCTCAGAAGCTCGACTGGCTTTCCCCCAAGGTCACCCTGCAACAGAATATCCCTCTGTCCCTATGCTGTCGCCTTCTCGTCGCTTCTTGTGCCCTTACGACTGTCCGAAATAATTGCATGTCGTATAGAGAGTCAAGTGGACTGGCGAGAATATCGCCGAGTAGTAGCCCTCCGATGCATATAAAAGCTGTAAGCGGGGAGCATTGCGATAGGCAGTTCCACATCCCTCCATCAACCTTTCTTCCCGATTCCGGTCAAGATGGCGCTTGTACGGTTGAGCACTCTTGCTTGCTTCCTCGCCTCGGTCCAGCCGCTCGCCTCCGCCTGGTCTGACGCTGAACTTCCTGAAAGACGGGCACCAAAGCCCACTCCGCTATACAAGAATCCCAAGGCCAAGATTGAGGATCGTATCAAAGACCTCCTGCCTCGTATGACGCTCGAGGAGAAAGTTGCCCAGCTAATTCAGGGTGCGTCCATCTTCCCTCACTAAAAGCAAGGCTCTCCTTCTTACAGAGGTATTAGGCGATATCAATGGGTGGACTCCAAATCCTAATGATCCATTGGACACGACAAAATCCTACAACGCGACTGGACTGGTACTTGAACCCTTTGAGCATCGATACTGTCACAACCCTAACTTATCTCCACTAGGTCGAAATGATGAAGTACAAGGGGGGGTCTATATGGTAAACGTCATTCTAGGACATCGTGAGGCACCAGGCGTTGATTGGATGTTTGTGAACAGGGCTGGTTATCAAATGGATTACGACAAGCTAGCGTACACCATCGAGGTCGGCCAAAGATATTGTCAGTCGCGCAGGTTATACGAGTCGCTTTTCATGACAATACTCATGCAAACTCTCTTTTAGTGATGGAAAACACAACCTTGGGCATCCCAGCCTTGTTTCAATCGGAAGGTCTCCATGGCTTCACTGTGAGACACATTTGCTCGTGTCCCTCATTTCGCCGCAGCTGACCTTGAGCAGAATAATGGCACTATTTGGCCATCCCCAATCGGCCTCGCTGCTTCGTTTGATCCAGACCTGCTGAAGAAGGCTGCGGCCACCATCGCCGATGAGGCTGAAGGCTTTGGCATCAACCAACTGTTCGCTCCTGTACTTGACCTTGGGCGCGAGCTGAGATGGGGTCGGGTTGAAGAAGGATTTGGCGAAGATCCTTTCCTGTGGGTAACTTTGCGTTCATGAGATCCTTGTCTGACATGAAGTGGCTTTACAGCACCGGCGCGATGGCATTGGCCTATGTTCAAGGCGTCCAAACAGGTTCTCGCCGCAACACGTCGTCAACAGCAATCGCAAGGATGGCTGCAACTTGCAAGCATTTTGCTGCCTTTGGCACCCCTCAGGGCGGTCTGTGAGTACGATAATATGTTTCTTCTTTCCAAGAACTGTATAAACGTTCGGTTTAGCAACTGTGCCCCGGTGGCTGGCGGAGAACGAGACCTCCGTTCCCTTTATCTTCCCCCGTTCCAGAAGGCGTGCATGGACTCACTGGCGATTATGACTGCATACTCGTCGTACGACGGGGTTCCCGCGGCTGGAAACAACCGTGAGTCGGATGATGGCTCGGATCTCATCAGTCGACGACTGTTTAACTAACTGATGCTCTTTCTTATAGACCTCCTTGCTGACATCGTGCGTGCCATAAGGATATTATGCGATGTCTAGGCCACGAGCTAAAGCTAACTGACTTCAATAGCTGCGAAAGGAGTGGGGTTACAAGTATTGGGTCGTTTCTGGTACGTTGCCTCTATCGATCCGCATTCAGACGGAGCCTGACGATTAATTCGAACAGATGCTAGGTAAGGAACCTCGAACTTGGTTTCCAGGTAAATGGTTGGTTGAACGTTTATATCTTAACATGGAACTCTGGCGCGTTTAGTGCTGTAAGTTTTATCCAATATCGCTTGGCGGGCCCATCGAACGATTTCACAAACGCTTTCCATTAGATCGACATGTTACAAACTGCACATCAAGTATGTGATAGTCGAGAGTGCTCAGCACGACTTGGGGTGCAGCAATATCAAGGCGAAATGGGCGGCGGAACCTACACCTACCTCACGCTAGTGGACCAAGTCAAGAAAGGACTTATCTCTCAATCCTACATCGACGAAACCGTTAAGTACATGCTCAGAACCAAGTTCGCCCTTGGTCTCTTTGAAAGTGAGTCCCGCATGTCTAAGGATTACAAAGGCATTACAAGTCTGATAGTGGCTTCATAGATCCATATCCCTACAAGGATTACAAGTCGAAGATTAGAACGCCCGCTACCCTTCAGCTCCTGAAACAGATGGACGAGGACCAGATCGTTCTTTTGAAAAATGAGGGAAATACCCTCCCACTGAGCAAGTCCATCTCGTCTGTTGCGGTTATCGGACCCTCTGCCGGCCAGGTCTTGGTAAGCGCGATCATTTCTTGAGCCACCCATTGATTCTGACGATCATCTTGCAGTTCGGGCAAGTAGTTGAAAGGAGTGTTCGGTAAAAATTAACAGCTGATATTGATAATTTCCCTCCAGTGACTACGTGTTCCACGGCGCTAACTTGAACGGAATTTCTCCCGTCGACGGGTTCAAGAAGCTTCTAAGCGGCACAAACGTCAAGGTCAACTACGCAGAAGGCTGCAAGCTTTGGTCCAATGACGAGAGTGGTTTCCCCGAAGCTGTCAACGCCGCTCAAAGTTCTGATGCTGCTGTTGTTGTTGTGGGCACTTGGACTAGAGACCAGACGGAGCTTTGGTGAGTCGAGCTACTGCGTGGGTTGGGGTTCAGACGGGTATTCATACGCTTAAACTGGGGCAGGGCCGGACTCAACGCAACCACAGGTGAGTTTATCTCTTCACTTGTCACGCCCCAGCATTCTCATTTTGATACTGTTAGGCGAACACGTCGACGTTTCCGACCTCGGTCTCGTTGGAGCCTCTCTAAAGCTTGTACAAGAGATCAAAGCAACAGGCAAACCTACCATCGTTGTATTCATCTCTGGCCGCCCCGTCTCCGAACCATGGATCGCGGACCACGCCGACGCAATCGTGCAGCAATTCTACCCTGGTGAAATGGTTCGTATACACTCATAAACCAACCCTCTTGTTGTCCCCGTCTCACGCTTTGAACAGGGCGGACTCGCGTTGGCGGAAGTCATTTTCGGCGATGTGAACCCTTCCGGTACTGCCAAGCTTTTATCTCTCAACTTGGAGCGCAAACTTACTGGGTTACTTCTACTTTGTAGGCAAGATGCCTGTTAGCGCCCCGCGCGACGTCGGTACGGCCCCCGCTTTCTACAACTGGCTTAAAGCTTCTCGCCCGGGATGGCCGGGACCTGGCAAGATCTTGGACAATGGAACCCTGATCTTTGATCATTATGTGAGTACTTCCGACGTTCTAGAGGGAGCCCCAACCGCCTTTCTTATGCTGCTGCTTCAGTATGTCTTGGACTCTCCCGTGCCTCTCTGGAGCTTCGGAGACGGTCTCAGCTACACGACATTCAAATACTCCAACCTGCGCTTGTCCAAGACGAAGCTGAAGGCATCCGATACGCTTACGGTGACCGTGTCCGTGAGCAACACAGGGTCTAGGGATGGCAAAGAGGTCGTTCAAGTGCGTCGGGTTTGCTAGCATGATCTCCGGCATTTAGCTGACGCAATGCAGGCTTACATTACAGACCGAGTTGCATCCGTCGTTACAACCAACCAAAGTTTGGAAGGGTTCAAGAAAGTTAACATACCGTTAGTCACGCAGTTCGTCCTTCAGAGCACGCATCCTGACAGGATATTTCTACTTTACAGTAAGGGCCAATCTGTGGACGTCTCCATCAGTATTCCAATCCAACAACTGCAAATTTGGAGCACGGCCAACAAGTTCGTGGTGGAACCTGGTGTATTCGACATCAAGATTGGATCCAGTTCGGCTGCCGTCCTTCAAGGCAACTTTACTGTTGTTTAGGATGACAGGAATGGTCCTAATTAAAAAGTCATTAGTTTCCTTTATCTCCAATTATTTATGGTCTATGATACCTCCGGGCGCGGACTCGGAAGACCGCTGCTTGACCGAATTTCGGTGCCTGTTCCATCTGCCATCTTTATCATTGAGACCCGGATCATAAGCATTAGCTTCCCGTTGGGCATGCTAGGTCTACTAATATCTTGCACGTGCACCCAATATTCGGCTCCGTGTTAGTGACTTCACGACGAAAGGTTCCCACCATCCCTTCTTTTCTTAAGCTCCCATCCAGACCACCTCTTGTCAAACTCACATACATGACGAACTCGGTGCTATCTTTGCCTGATGAACTTATATGGATGGTTTTTGATGTTGGAAACTTGGGGTTTGAGGAAGCTGTTGCCTTAACTTCGGTTCGTTCCCCTGCTTAAACCTCTTCAGGTAGCAGAACTGAGACGACCTACACTCCATATATTCAATAGACTTGCAATCGATTGTATATTGCCTGCAACTGCAAGGGTTTTTGGCTCATGATTGCGGAAATAATGCGAAGGAAGGGAATTGTAGTGACAACTCCACTCTTTCAATCACTCCAGTCTCTGCCCATAAGTGGTTTGCGTAGAGCTTGTGAGAGCGCGCAGCGCACCGCCACCAACCTCAAGGCGGCGGTTCCTGTCCGTCGCCGATGCCGAGAGCTCGTCCTGCCAGACGGGAGTCATGTCCGACATTTCGTTCTGCTCCGTGGTGGTCGCCATATCGTCGTCGTCACCAACAACCACCAAGTTCAGCTCTGGGAACTGGAACCTGACGAGTTGGAAGCTGTTGACCGACCTATTATCGAGTCTACAGAGTCTCAACCCCCGAGGCTCTTGGCAAGTCACGAGTCACGAATAAACCCTCGTACCGTAGACTACAGCGTAGTGGGCGCGCCTCATCAAGAGGTGGTAGTGGCAGGCATCATAGAGTCGGAGTGAGGGGGTCTTCTTCCAGAGTTTGACCTTCTTTTAATTTCGGTCGTGTCCCAGCGTTTCTGAAGGGTTGTGGATTCACGTCTTTTCGTTTCGGTTCGGGGCGAAGGGGGGCCAAAACTCCAATCCAGCCGTGGCAATCCAAGACTACGGCTTGACGAACCTGACACATCAATCGCTTCACGCCCCAAGCATTCGATTCCAGGAATATGGCATCATGGCCTATGGCTATGTCCCAAACTATAATGGCGCAGGCGATGATATACTGGACATCGCCTTTCTTGATTACCGGCACTTGGTAATTAAACGCCTGAAGACCGACATTGTGATGCCCACCGACGCGGTAAGTAAGCGGTATCAGGATAACCAGGGGCCCTCGTTCACGTATTCGTAACTAAACGGTCCAGGACGCCTACGAGATTGTCATGTATGGGACTGATATCGTCATCTTCCTGGCGACAAGTGCAGGAATCCATCTCTACACCTACTTTAACTACCTCGGCCGGGAAATGGAAGCCTCGGACCGTGCAAGTTGCCGGTTAGCTCCTGACTGGAGAGAGGTCTTACCATGGGACGCTGCAGCTCGCCTGGCAGAGAACGGGGCATGGTTTCCGACTCTGCCTTGGAACGTTCCTTGCAAAGCGACCGGGGGACTCGTACCTATTCAGTGCACAGCACTCGAGCGCATCTCAGAAGGTGGCTCTGTGGAAGGAGGAAATGAGAATAATTGGCGCCCGATCTTCTTTCCGCAGTGGCTCGATCCAAAAACATTGATCGAGCATTCCAAGGGGCGTGTCCACGATGCAGGCTGCAACTGTCGCTCGCTGATTCGTCTACCACACCATACCTGGGTATCTAGAAGCATGCTTGAAATGCTCAAGACTAGCACGTGTGGTCTTTACATGCTGTGGATTGGGAGCAGACCTGACGCAGGACGCCAGCTCGCGGAGCTTCACCTCATTCGCTTACCAGCTCCAGATACGCTGGATCAAGAACTCGGTTTCGAGCAATTGTCGACGAGGTTGGAGGTTTCCCTACCGCTGGAGGATGTGAGTTATACAGCGTTTAGCGAGGAGGGAGGGCTATTGGCATTGATGATCGAGAGAGAGGGGGAAGCGACCAGCACAGTGAATTTGTTCTACTACTAGGACTAGAATATTGTGCCGTACGAGTGTTGAGATTGGGCTCACGTGGGTCTTGGGCGCTTCTTCTGATTGCCGGCGGCATCGTGCCAACCCCCCGAAATTAGCCAACGCCAGCTGGGAAACTATTTTTACGTGGAGCGGCCTCCGTGGGCCGGTATGACCTCAGCTGATACACGTACTTGATTGATCTGCGCCAAGGGGGTTGTCACTTCCAAGGCCCGAGGCAAGGTGCATGATCTTGGCGCATCGCATTGGCAACCGACAATTCTCCCTTTTGGAGCCAAACAGCCTCTGACTTCGGGCTTGGCCTTGGCTTGTCCTAGGTTGCGTGTGACGACGGCTTCTGTACAGAGTGCCAAGAGCATGAGGTTGAGGGACGGGATTCGGGGTGGCTCACCGAATTGGCTGCGGAACGAGGGACCAAGCCGCAGGATAAGCCTAATTTTAGGCGATAAAGGCACGGGACCATCCGTAAACCGGGCGCTCAATTTAGTCGATGGCCGTCGAGGGAAGCCGAACCTTTCTTGGCATGTCTGACGGCAAGGGAGCGATCACGTAGTGGACCCGAATATTCACGACTCGACATTAACCATGAGTACAAACAACGACCAGAGAGAGGAATACATCGAAAGCGAAAAAATGCAATGAGTATGGTGAAGAAGGAAAACTAACAGGAAAGGGAAAGAAAACATAAAACCCCTCTTTGCAATCGAGCACTATCTTGTGGTCCTCTCTGCACTCATCCGTCGGTATTTGACATCTCCATCCTCGTCCTGCCCCGTTCCGAGCAGCGACCCCACTGCCAATCGGCCCCCGGGATGCCTTTGCTCGCGTTCGTTGGCGGTGGGATAAGGTGCCGATCTGACTGAAGGCATGGCGTTCTGCTGATTAGGCGAACGGCGTGAACCTTGGGAGTAAGGGCTCAAGGGGTAATCGGGTGACTGCCGACGATGAGAAGAGGATGAACTGCCTGACGATGAGACACGGGAGCGCTTCCGGGAACGCTCATCCTCGCCGCCGTATGCCGCTGCAGAGGAGGCAGACTGAAGAGTCGAAATTGGGGGGAGTGAAGGGTGAGAGGACGAGGAGGTGACGGCATAGTAAGAAGAGTAGGCGGTTGGTGTGATGGAGCGTGCAGCCCCAGGAGGCGATTCAGGCCGGCTTGGGTGATGATGTGGCGGATGAGGATATTCCCTTGATGAACGGTGATGGTGATGCATGTGCTGGACCGGAGGCGGTGGAGAATGTACTGGTGGGGTCGGGGTTGGTGTCGAGAGACCGTTTGTCAAGGCTCCTGATACGCCGGCAGCAGCGCCAACGGCGCCAGCAGCAGCGAGGGCAGGAGCGGCCAATGCTGCTGCTTGGAGTTGAAGGATGGTTTGATGCAAGGTGGCTACGGCAGCTATTCGCTAAAGGTGAGGATGAATCAGACGACGTCCTGTGACCTGTTCGGCAGACACGAGAACACTAACCTGATCTTCAGCACTCTTGGCTTTTAAAATTCCCAGCAACATGTCGCGGTCGCCATCACCTTTCTGGGCGTAAGCAGCGAGGATTTCTGTGAGGTTGGGTGGTGGAGTCTGAGACGATCGATGTGAGGTTATTTTGAGCGCAAGGTTGAAATGATGTATTTCGAGCGGCTTACCTGGGTGCATGCGTTCCAAGCCGAGTCCCATATGTTGGTGGATGACGATGGTGGTTGTGGTGCTGGAGGTGACGTTGACTGGGGGGCGAGTTGAGTGGAGGTTGCGGCAGCGGCGGGATCCATTGTGTGGAGAGAGGGAGGAGAGACAGAGAGTGGCAGGGAGGAGGGGGAAGAAGTAATCTTTATAGCGAAGTGGAGAAGGGGGGGCTGAAAATAAAAACAGGACTGGCTTGGCGTTGCTGCGTCAAAGCCTTGGGATGGCCGTCATACACCAAGAGTTTTCGGCATTCGCAAGCCCTTCGCTTTCCTATCGATATCCCCCCCGGCCAGCGATCACCGCGCGGCCGGGCATCAGCCGCATCGCAGCCGTCAACCAGATGCTGTTGGCCACTGTCCGGAGGCGTCTTCAAGTTGCAGATGGTGTCGAGGAGATGCCGAAGGGATAGTCTGGGTATATTCGGCGAGTTTCCAAGAGTCGCACGGGGTGTAAAAATAGGAGCGCGCTGGACCCTGGATGGGCTTGTCAGTTATTCTTGGCTACACTTGGTCATTTATAGCGCAACCACAAAATTGACATGCCCCCCTGCCCGATCCCCATTTCACCGCGCGCCTCCAACGCCTTGGCACCACGTCAGCAGCACAGACGGCCAAGGGCGTGATGACATTCACCGCGGGACATGCTCCCCAAGCGTATATGCTATTTCATCATGAGTGGTAATTATAGCGACGTGTCGTGCGGTTGGCTGAGGTTTTGGGGGAGAAACTTGTCTTGCGGCACGGCCTCGTCCGAGTCCCAAGTCAGGGACAAGTTTATCCAGATCCGGGCCGCGGCATGTGTCTCTTGTCCGGCGCCTTGGCTTTTTACCCCTTTTTTCTTTTTTAATCCCGCACGAAACACACACGGCATTGTTTTTTATCAGACAAGGGTTGGCGCCGAGAATTCCTTGGGAGTGGCTTCTCTCACCACGATTACGTCATCATCCGCTCTCCATCTCGAAATTCTCATCACCAACCTTTGCGTCCC
Source organism: Tulasnella sp. 417 (assembly GCA_019633465.1). Classification (NCBI taxonomy): domain Eukaryota; kingdom Fungi; phylum Basidiomycota; class Agaricomycetes; order Cantharellales; family Tulasnellaceae; genus Tulasnella; species Tulasnella sp. 417. Next base: position 35,489 of record WSTY01000030.1, read on the forward strand.
CCCGGCATGTCTAAGCCGGTGAAAGCATTCGACCGCCATCCAGTCCGAAAATTAGCGACAGCAGCCGCAACGTGCTCAACGACGGTACGAGCCAGTTCGCCATCGCTCTTGGCCACCCGCTGACGTATCGTGTCCAGGCTGCGGCGTATGGGGCGTGTATCGCAGGGAATTACAAGGAAGTAAACAAGGGAATGTGTGCGGAAGAGTTCAACGCGTTCAAGCAATGCGTCCAAGGAGTGGTTAGCAATCATCTTTATATCATATTTGCCATTCAGCGCATCTCATTCACCTTTCCATTAGATGAAACGCAGGTGGTGATTTATACTGGATAGCCATAGCGGGAATCCTTTCCTTGCCTCCTTGCTACAACCATGTCGTCCTCCCATCTACAAGCAAAAAACGCACTTTTCATGCCCAAGTGTGATATTTTCCTTTTTCAAGGTCACTCGGGTAGATCCACATATATGAACGCTTTGAAACATCAAAAAGTACAACAAACAGCAGTCAATCCCAACGCCTAGCTAATTGGATATATAACATCGTCGCTAACGAACACTTGATTCGCCTCAGACATCGCTTCAACCGCAGCTCTCCCTTCCTCAACCCCAAAGGCCTGATTCGCTGGTAAGCCTTGGTTGACCAGCCTCAGCAAATCATCAAATCCGACGCCCTCCTCCTCGGCAAGTGGTCCATCGCGCAGGTTCCCAAACCTGGCTCGGAACACGTTCAGACGTTCCGGTGCGATACGATGACCACCCGCTTGAGACTCTTCCATTGGCACGTCGTCGTCAAAGCTCGCAGGCCCACCCTTCTCTGTAGCCAATCCATTCTGATCGCCCGACGTTTGCACCGCCGTCGCTGAGCCAGTTTGCGTTGCAGACGCAGGCATGGACATCCGAGCACCGCTTGATTGACCCTCGGCTTCTTCGTCGGTCTCTCCTTCTCCGCTCTCATCGTCGCTGCCTTCCATTGCATTCCCCGTATTTAGCTTTCGCTTCTTCCTTCTTTCAGCGCGTACCACCTCCTTGAACAACGCAAAGCGCAGGATTTCATGCGCTGCCTCGGCATCAGATGCTTCGACTTTGGCTGACAGGCGGGCTTTGGCGTGCGCACTGGCGAGACGAATCAACGTTTCAAGGGTACGTGGGGTGAGGGGCGAAGTCTGAGGACCCAGGACATCAGTGAGTGTAGCCACGCCTCAACGACCAAACTACGGCGTACCCTCTTATTAGCTCCCTCGGGTTGTTCGTTTCGGAGCGTCGCGTAAAAGTGAGCGATTAAATCTGCCGCCCCTTTGGTCAATACTGGCTGTTCCCGTTGGGTTTTCGCATATTCAATATATTTCTTGACAAAGGCAATTGAAAGCACCTCCTTCTTCTGCTTCGTCGAGCGTGTTGATCGTTTTGAATACCCCACTCCGGCATGTAAAAGTGGATCGTACTTCTCAAATATTGGAGTAACAGCGTTGTTGGAAAATGAAGGATCGGCAGGTCCTTCCACAGACAGCGACTGAGCCAGAGTATCGTTTGGCGGTGTACCCTCTTCCAGCCCGGGAGCGAGGTACCGGTGGATACGAAGCACATGCTCTGATATCATCCTATCGCGTCGCTCGTCCACATCATCTGTGACTATGAAGAGTAGATCGAAACGGGAGAGGAGGGAGTCAGGCAGGGCGATGTTGCGGTGAGGATCCTTGTGCACGTCATACTGTCAAGGTGGAATGAGTAAATCGGCTTGAAGGTGCGATAAAACGAGGGGGTAAACAAACCTGGCCGTAGATGGGATTGGCAGCTGCAATGACGCTACAACGAGCGTTCAAGCTTGTGTGAATACCCGCCTTAGCGATGGTCACCGTCTGCTGTTCCATCACTTCGTGAATGGCGACACGATCAATGTCGGACATTTTGTCAAACTCGTCGATACAGACAACCCCCCTATCAGCCAGTACCATAGCGCCAGCTTCCAACCGACGCTCGCCAGTCTCCTTGTCTGTGGTTACGGCCGCAGTCAGACCAACACCACTACTTCCCCTGCCTGTGGTAGCGATAGCCAAGGGAGCGGTGTTCAGTACAAATCGAAGTAGTTGAGACTTGGCTGTGCTGGGATCTCCGACCATAAGGATATTGATGTCGCCACGGAGATGAGTCCCGTTTGGAAGGTTCTTCTCGCATCCACCCAGAAGAAGAAGTAAAATGGCTCGCTTGATATGGTCATGCCCGTAAATAGACGGTGCTAGCGACTGCGAGAGCAATTCGAAAATGTCTTTGCGTTTCGACATCTTCGTAATGTTGTGCACGTCACCGGGCGATATCTTGAGTTGCGAGTGGGTTTCTCCCGCTTTAGCGGATATAGGAACAACGTTGTTTGCTACTACGAGAGTTCTAGACATATGACGGGGAAAGATGAATGAGGGATTTGAGGCTAAGTGCCACGCCGTGCTGTCAACTCACCTAAACCCTCCACTACTACCACCAGCACCCATACTCTTATACACGCCCACGAGCTGAATCCGGTCTCCGGGTTTACAGCAGTCCACGAGGTCGTCGTCCAGAATGACATCGACGCTGCGAGGAAGCCGACCCGGTGGTGCACGTTCAGGCATCTCCTGGATGCTGATCCGCTGGTGATCACGGAAAGTACTAAGCCCATATTCAAGGGTGAGCGGATTTCCCTGATCGTCTTCCTGGGGCGTCATACTGGTCGTTGGAGCTGCCGTGGCGGATATAGTCGTGGCGTCCCGGTACTCCCGAGAATGGAACGCCGTGGTGACTTGGCAATAATGCACAGATTTGAGCATCTTTGGACGGACCAAAGAACCTACCCGCATCGGGTAAGTATGGTCAAACAAGGCTAGAGACAGGGGATGAAGCCTACAGCGCGTTACAATGCCCTCCAAGCTCAGCATTTTACCCAAGTGGCCCGCTTTCAAGGTTCGAGGATTGAGATGATGGTCTCCAAAGCTTCCAATGAGGCCGATCTTAAAGTCTTTGCCGCTAATGACGTGCTTTTCCTGATTTAGATTGGCTTTGACGCGTTCAGCGAGGCCAGCCTCGAAAGCCGGAAGGTACTCGGATGGGTGCTTCAGCAATCTGCCAACAGTAATCGTGAACAGTGAATAAAACACGCGTAAAAACTGGTTCAAGTCCTTACCCGTCGGCGTAGTTCTTGTTATACCTCCGTAAATCGTCGACGCTCACGAGGAGACGCGTTTTGTCTTGATCGAGCATCGTTCCGATATCTGCATCATAGTCGTTATCTGGACAGTCCTTAAGAAACTCTTCAAATATGCGAGCTCTGTCGCGTAGCAGTTCATCGCTTAGGATAGGTTCGTCTGCCATGGGAGAATAGTTGAGTCGGTGGAGGGAGGTGGGGGTCGAGAGGGTGGACGCGTTTCAATGCAGACCAGCAACGTGACAAAGGGTACAACGGTGACTGTCACTTGCGCCTCACCGCCGACCACGCAGAAGCAGCCATGGCTCTTGCATCACTCCAAGCTCTCCCATACGAATTAGTCCTTGGAATTATAGAAACTGGGCAGTTGGGTGTTGCAGAGGCTATCGTCTTGCGGCAGGTTCGTACTTTCAACATCCTATATTTGATCAAACTGAAGAACTGGGGATGTAGACTTGTAAATGGCTTTTCGAAATCTCACAAACGCCTGGATTTTGGGCAACCGTATCTGAAACAATGCTCCGACGAGGCTACCCCATGCCTATTCCAGCCTTCGTCCGGCCTGAGACTCTAACCGCCGAAGATTGGGTCAAATTGTCCTACAAGCGCAAGAGGACCCAGGAAAACATTCAGTCTGAAACCCCAATCCCTCGGAGACACGCATTCCTCGTCGTATTTAGTCTTCATAACTTCATCATTCTCCCTGGTGGCAAGTACATTTTGGCCAGTGACGACAGTGGCGGGATCGCCGTTCGGAACATAGATCCGGAAACAGAGCCCAGGAATGACGCACTGACTGGGTCCCTGGAAGCCATGTATCGAGTCGATGGAGATCCTCTGGCGATTAATTATCACATGTACGGCGAGGACGAGAGAAGTCTCATCGTTTGCGCCGTCTTCACCGTGGAGTAAGTCATCTCGCTCTTGAGTTTACAGAGGAAATTTGACAACTATCTTTATCAGAGAAGGTTATGCCGTCGATATAGTGTGTTTCAATTTTATCACACGCGTCGTCGAAGGAAAGCAAACGGACGAGGTGACTGCCAGTGTGCTCCTTCAAGTACCGGGTCGGCCTGCATCCCGTATACTGGCTGCGGAGGTTTTAGGGGACGTGACCGCCATTTTGGAAGAACCATCCTTTAATCAAGCCCTCCACTTAGTCCTGATCGACCACACCAAGAAGACGATACTGCGCGTCAATACGGGTCTTGACGGAAGTAGTGTAGGTTCAATGGCTTAAACGCGATCCTTATGACTAACGAGAGTTATCATCTCCTAAGGAGGCCTATGACATGTACCTTGCAGACGGTAATTGCGTGATCTGCAGCGCTGGAACGCGACAAACCATCATCCACGCCTACCTCGACATAGCGGAACTCATTGGTCTCAAAACGGACATTCTGGTACAAGAACCCCACTTTTCTCAAACTATCACTTTTACCGACGCCGCGGCGACATCTGTTCCACTCAACCGTGATGGCACCGAAGTGAGCTGGGTGCCGAGTCGCCCCTGGAACACCCCCAGTCGGTGGACCGCCAACAAATTCCTCCTGCTGTCGACCTCGGACGAACGAGATGAATCGAGCCAAGAGGTCATTATTAATCACCCGATGCTGCTCGCTCAGTGGTTCGATCCTCAGCAAGTGGTCCAATGGGTGAAGATCCATTCCAATTCTCCATCCACACCTGGTCGTCGTACATTCATCGCCTTCCCTGACCGCCAAACCAGGGTTTCACATAACGGAATCCTCTTCTCTCCAAGCACTTGCTGGAAGCACATGGTTTGGGTCAACGAGCCAAGTCCGAGCAGTGGAGATGGCAGTGATCCCGCGACTAAACTGACGTTGATCCGGCTTCCGTCTCCTGATGAATGGATGTCTGCAGAGGATATAAAAACATTCTGCAGAAATATGAATGTACCATTAGATCTTTCTACGGCTACATTTGTCAAGTTTTGTGACGAGCTCGGTTTGTTAGCAGTTGGGCTAAATGTACATCCCAGCGATCTAGCGGGACTTGCTATCCAGCAAGAGGTTCATCTATTTTGGTACTAGAAAGGAATAATAAATCCAACTAATTGTTTATTTAATACCAGAACAAGTGTATGCTTTGGAGCGTCGCTCCGTCTTCCGTCGATGGGTCGATAGGCGTTGGCTGCATTCCGACGACCAACAGCCCAGTCTCATCGCAGAATTTAACAAATGCCACATGTTTCAAGTCCACCTCAGATGGCAATTCAAGATCTCGCGAGCCTCTTCTAACCGCCTCTGCACTTGCGTGTTGACCTACAGGAGGGAGAGGGATGAGGGAGAGTTTAGCTCTCCCGCTCCCTTCGGCTGCCTCGTGAACCCATAGCATGTTCCTCGCATTTCTTGTGGGAACAAAGAGGGTCTCGCCACGATGTGAAGAAAGGCTTCTTTGATCGGGCCAAGACAAGCACGTCCGGTGGTGCCCTTGGAAGATGTCCAAGTGCCCTGCTCGAAGGAAGTTGGAAACATCATCGGGGTCAACCCAATGAGCTATCAGTCGTGGTGGGACGCGTGGTCTCTGCTCTTCGTTTCCAGGATTGGGTGGAACCTCGGCTGATGTTGCTAGCAGGGGAACCAAGCCCCCCGTTCGAGGAGCTGGGGTATTCCATGGCCTCACGGGATGCCAAGCGGGGTCCGGGGTATCGGGAACCGACGCCTCAAAGCTTGAGATCGATCCCGTGTCTATTGTTCGTGTACAATGAGGCGAGAGGTTGATCCTGCCTGTTGTTTCGGACATGAGGGTGGCAACATCGAAGTAGGCGTGGAAGATCGTTTGTGTCTCCCGATCTCCGAAAATGATGCAATCCCCATTATGAAGGTACATGTCGTATGGCTTTTAGAGCAAGATTTTGAGTGCTTCTAGCTGGCGTGGAACCATGGGTTGCGTACCTCTGACGGACGTAGACCAGTGTTCACTTCTAATGTCATGCCACGCCTGTAGTCGACGAATACCATGAAGAGGTGATCAAAGTTGTCTTCAACCATTATTGCTGCCAAACCCGCCGCCGAGTTGTCGCGGAGCTCTACTGCAGGTACGTAAAGATCGAAGATTGGCGGTGTGCGGTAAATGAGATGGGGAGAGGATGCTTCGATCCCTCCAGGATTGTCGATAAAAGTTAACTGGAGCACGTCAATGACTAAGCCGCCGCTTGGATAAGGAGTAAATTCCATTTGGTCCAATCAACCCAGAACAGCAAGCCATCTCACCTGGTTTCTGAAACGGCGCAGAGGATGAGAGTTCTTTCGTCGGCACCGCACAACTGGAAATTGGAGGACAGAGCCTCTCCTGGGAGGCGATATCTCGCTAAAGAACGTCCAACTCGCTGTTGTTGCCCCGGTGGACTGGTTCTCAAGTCCACAATACTGACCTCCCCAGCCCCTTCAATCGTCAAAGCGTACCTGCCTCCAGGAAGGAGAATGAAGTCGATAATGTCGGCCGCTACCATCAAGGCTTGTTGACGGAATTTGGGGCACGAGGATTTGAAATTTTGCTCAGTTTTCACTCGATTCAAGGCTGATTTCACAAAGTCCTCGGGCTGTAAAGAATTAGGGCTCTGAAATGCCGGAGTTGGCAAGGCATTGCCTTGATTGAGCATGTTGCGGGAAACGGCGAGCCAAAAGGCTAGGGTGCTGGCTACACGAAGAAGTGAACCGCATGTCTGCCGAGGTAGAAAAGGATTCAATCAGGAGGCCTAAACTTGGTGACATCCATGTTGACCAACCCGGCGTAAAGCAATTGCGTCAGCCGCATCGATTCCGCCACATTGGACGATGTGGATGATCACATCGTAGGGCAAGTTACAGAGTGTGCTGGATGCCACAGTTGGGGAACATGTGTGGTTGGGTTTGGGGTCCCTGGCCGTCAGAGGTTGAATCATGGATTGACTTGGGATCTTGGGTTGGTAGTGGAGTCAGTGGGAGGGTTTGCAGTTTGGATAGAACTATGTTGTTTCAAGGTCATCAGTCGTATGCTACGAGAGATCTCTAGACATGCTCAGCCTACAGATGCTCAGACCAGCGAGGAGAAAAAACGGAGAGCTGGACTCGACCGTGAGAGCAACACAGGGACAACCGCAGATAAACACTCACGCTGCCGAGAGCGGCCAATAATTATCGACCTCTAGGTTCATTGCGAGCTGAATTCCGACAGTTCTCTAAGCCCTTTTATAGCGTGCAAAGTCGCTAACAACACGCATATGACACTCTTATGTCAACATGGCCCCTATGATGCAACATATCTGGCCGCTAGGTGTTTCCGGAATGCTCGCATATCCCTCGAGGTCGCAGTCATCCATATTCCAACCATATGCTATGTATACAAACAGAACTTACGACTTTGATCGACTAACTCGACCGAGCATCAGCGCGTCGCTGCAACACCTCTTGTACTTCCCCGACTCGTTCGGTTAACCAAACACCAAACGCCGGGGTACGTAGCCACCTTTCATAAAATTCTCTCTGCTTACTGCTCGAGCGAAAGGGTAATAACGACCCATGCGTCTTCAGCGAT